>JAJIBD010015560.1:0-20290 GCA_021461705.1 Cryptotis parvus | reverse complement strand
GAAAATTTAAAAACTTAAATGTTTACATTAGAAAATATAACAAGCAAAATATATAATTTCTTAGAAAAATAGGATAAACCCCAAAGAAAAACAACATAAAAGTTAATATTTTTTTAAAAGTGTTTACTAGAGTAGTTACGACAGAGAGCCACAATAAAACCAGAATCTACCCCATAGCTTTCTAATCAGACTTGTCCAGGGTGTCCATGTATATGTTCCGCCATCTTCTCACTTCTCCAGCTACTGTAATCTGCCTTTGCACAATCACTGCAAAGAAAGCTAAGCTAAAATTAGCTTTAATTCCTGTGATTTTATATTCTTCTGTGACCTCAGATGTCACAAATTCATTAGACTTCTTTCTCAATGCTCACCCAAATTAATCTCTCAACACAAATTGATTCTGAGTCTTTTTTTACACTTTAGCCGGCCAGCACATTGACTGGCATACTACCCTGTGTTGTGTTTTACTACCTTACTGGTTCTACTTTTAGGCTACTCTGCCACTTGCTGTCAGAGGTAACCTAGCACTTTTCAGTTATTCGTAACATGGTAACATGATGTGGGTAACTCAAGAAAGCCTCGACCTACCATGTTTTTTTCCCCTGTGCTCACAGTCATGTCCGTGTATGCCACTTAAAAGTAGATAACTTCTGCCTTCACAATCTGTAATTCTAGCACAGGCTACTTCCCTGAGCTCTGATTTTCTTCTATACCTGCTCAACGGCTCTTTAAGAACATACAGAGTCCTCAGATTCAGAGTGTCTCAAACTAATAATCATTTTACACCTTCTCTGTGTTCCTAGTCCCAAATCTGATTCTCTCACTGACTATTAATACCAGTTCATTTTAGTGACTGATATTAACATCCATATATCTATATAACCCAGACACCTATGTGTTATTGTTACTGCCCTCTTCCTCTCAACTCACATTTACTCCATTATCCCCTAACATCTGTTAAGTATTAAGTCAATCATATTTTACCATCTATAATGCAATGTCCTTTGGCTAGCCAGAGGTATCCTTTCAGAACAAAAACCTAAAATTTCCACCTTCTATTGGCTCTTTGGTCATAAAATAAAGATTAACACTTAAGGGGCCAAAGATGTAGTACAGTGGATATGATATTTGCCTTGCCCTTAGCTAACCCACATTCCATCTTCAACACAGCATATGGTTCTCCAGCACCACCAGGAGAGATCCTTGAGCATAGAATCATGAGTAAACCCTGAGCATCTCTGGGTGTGGTCCAGAAACCAAAAAATAAAAAATATACACTGTTGTATATACTGTAAGGTACTTCAGGGTTCTAGCACTGTCCCACCCTATGTTCCTCGTTAATCACTACTTGTCACACTTTTCATTTTCTTAGTCCTTTGTACACAGAGCTTCCATATATTCCGCCCCTCCGTTTAGCATGTTCTTTCTTTTTTTACTTAGTTAACTCAGCTCCAGGGCAACAGTTATTCAGGGAAGGCTTCATTCAACTATCCACTCTCAATTAGGTTACAAAATTATAATTTCATAGAACTTTTTTGTTCCTTCTCTTTATAACATTTGTTCATTTGCAATCTTATGTTTGTGTCATTTCTTTGTGTTAGCTTACTGGACTGTAAGCATTATAGGAATAGGGATCAAATCTAGCCTTACTGTGTGCTAATACTTAATACCTGGTATGTATTGGGTGTTTATTTATTGAAGACCTTGTTTAGTGGATGCCAAATATCCTGGGATAGGACAATCCCTGAATATGTAATCTCACAGTGGAATTTTCATTACACTTTTCTTTTCCCCACTATTTACCCCTCCCTAAGAAAAGAAAAAAGAGTGGAACCAGAGTACAAAGGATAGGTACTTGCCTTGTACTAATCCAACCCAGAGTTTGATCCTGGCATCCATATGGTCTCCCCATGCCCTCCAGGAGTGATTTCTGAGTGCAGAACCACAAGTAATGCCTGACCACCAATAGAAGAGGTCCAAAACAAAACGAAACAAAAGTGCTTGCATAAAATCAGAGATTCCAGGCCGGAGCGATAGCCCAGCAGGTAGGGCATTTGCCTTGCACGTGGCCGGCCTGTGATGGCCCAGGTTCGATCCCGGTATCCCATATGGTCCCCTGAGCACCGCCAGGAGTAATTCCTGAGTGCAGAGCCAGGAATAACCCCTGAGCGTCGCCTGGCTGTGCCCCAAAAAAGCAATCAATAAAATAAAATCAGAGATTCCAAATTCAAAGCTAGAGTTCCTGACTGCTACCATTTAAGATTATATAGATAAGAGAGGTGACTGTGATAAACCAGAGAGTGTAGAACTATAGAGGACAGGCATATTTAGTTTCAGCTGGGAGATGACATTGCCAAGTCATCTGATTTTTTTCAAGAGAAATCAGAAATTTGTACTTTGATGTATATTCCATTTTTAAAATAATGAGAGAATTAATATTATCTTTTAATTAAAAATATTAACACTGATTAATTTCAAATTGTTTCAGGATTAAATACAACTCATGGGCTACTAATTTCTAATTTCGAATTCAGTTCTACTTCTGTGTTATCTAAAAGTAAAACATCAATATGTTATACAAAAGTGCCATATATCACATGATGTGCTATCAGTATCTATCTACATCTACTATACAACCTACTCCTGTATGTGAACCACTATTTATATATTTATTTTGGAGGAAACTTTGCATGTTCTTCTACTCTCATAATAATTACATGATGTTGTCAGTGCTTAATAATTTAAATGGCTGAGCAAATCATTAGTAAAGTCAAAGTGTTTAAGGAATTTATTTCTATCTCCACAAATAAAATCCAAATCTCTGACTTAGTATAATGGAATTTATTTTATTTGTTTTAAATAAAGACACCCCTTTAAAACTTAAGTGCCCTTCTAGTAGAACTTTTACAAGAAGAAAACAAACAACAAACAACTCCATTTTTTGTTTGTTTCTCTCAAAAAAATGGAGAGAAGAAATGAACAGAAACTTCAGCAAGGAAGAAATTTGAATGGCTAGAAAACATATGAAAAAATGTTCATCATCACTAATCAGAGAGATGCAAATCAAAACAACAATGAGATATCACTTTACACCACAGAGACTGGCACATATTCAAAAGAGCAAGAACAACAAGTGCTGGCGTGGATGTGGGGAAAAGGGACACTCATCCATTGTTGGTGGGAATGCCGGCTGGTACAGCCTTTCTGGAAAACAATATGGACATTCCTCCATAGACTAGAAATTGAACTCCCATTTGACCCAGTCATACCACTCCTGTGAATATACTCTGGGAAACCAAAAATACGTAGTGGAAACACCATCCCTACTTTTATGTTCATAGGAGCATTATTCACAATAGCCAGAATCTGGAAGCAACCAGAGTGCCCGAAAATCAATGACTGGATAAAGAAGCTTTGGTACATCTACACAATGGAATACTATGCAGCTGTTAGGAAAAATGAAGTTATAAAATTTGCCTATAAATGGATGGACATGAAGAAGATTATGTTGAGTGAAATTAGCCAGAAGGAGAGAGACAGATACAGAATGACTGCATTTATTTGCATAACATAAATATATATGTACATATTATGATACCAATATCCAAGGTCAAGTGAAACATATATCAGGAGGTCTTGTCAAAGGTGGAAATTATCACAAACGTGTGGAAGTCAGAGGCTAGGTAAGACAGAAAATGGAACAGTGTGCTAACAATTGTTGAGGGTACTAATGCCAACCTAGAACTGAGCATTAAATAGAGGCAAAAAGATACACATGACAACTCTTTATTTTTTTTTTAATTTTTCATTTTTTACAATTACAAAGATACAATTAAAAAGTTCATATTTGGGTTTTGGTCATAATCCCGCCATCAGTGCCCATCTCCAACCACCAACGTCCCGGTTCCCTCCCCCTCCCCCAGCCCTCCTCCATGGCAGGTTCTTTATTTCTGTCCCTTTCTCTTTCTCTTTTCCTTCCCTTCCAGACTATGGATTACAGAACATACATTAAAGGGTCACATGACAACTCTTTAATGTATGTTCTGTAATCCATAGTCTGGAAGGGAAGGAAAAGAGAAAGAGAGAGAAAGGGAAAGAAATAAAGAACCTGCCATGGAGGAGGGCTGGGGGGGGGGAAGGGAACCGGGACGTTGGTGGTGGGAGATGGGCACTGGTGGAGGGATGGGTGCTGGAACACCATATGACCAAAACCCAAATATGAACTTTTTTTTTTGCTTTTTGGGTCACACCTGGCGATGTTCAGGGGTTACTCCTGGATCTGCACTCAGGAATTACTCCTGGCGGTGCTCGGGGGACCATATGGGATGCCGGGATCGAACCCGGGCCGGCATGGGCCGGCCGTGCAAGGCAAACACCCTACCCGCTGGGCTATCGCTCCGGCCCCTGAACTTTTTAATTGTATATCTTTGTAATTGTAAAAATAAAAATTTTTTAAAAATAAACATCTACATAAAAAAAACCTTAAGTGCCCTTGTAATACTCTTAACTGTTTTAAAAAAAATATGTTTAAGGTAATAAAGTTTGATGACTAGATCTGAATTGGAAATATAGAAATCCAAGGTCTAGTTCAAATACCATCCTATTTGAATAATTGATTTAACAAATTACTACTTTTCTGGGCCATCTATTTAATTTGTAAGGTAGTTAATATCACTAATATACCAAGACACAACTTATTCTAATAGTCTGCCATTACGAAAGTAATTTTGGATTTGAGATTTTTTTAAATGTTTTATTATAAGACTCTGATATCTGAATCCTGTCACTAAGATATGAATGTCAATTTTAGAAAGTTAACATATACCATTTAAAAAATTAAAGCTTAATTTAAGATATAAATAACCATAAATATTTAAATGTAGGGCCGGAGCCATAGCCCAGTGGGTAGGGCGTTTGCCTTACATCGGCCGGCCTGTGCCGGCGGGTTCGATCCCGGCATCCCATATGGTCCCGAGCCGCCACGAGTAATTCCCTGAGTGCAGAGCCAGGAGAAACCCCTGGGCTGCCGCCGGTGTGACCCAAAAAAAAAAAAAAATATTTAAATGTACAGGATAATATTTAAAATAAATATTTATTTCTAAAATTAGTTATAGCTGATTTTTTTTTCCTTTTTGGTCACACCCGTGATGCTCAGGGGTTACTCCTGGCCCTGCACTCAGGAATTACTCCTGGCGGTGCTCAGTGCACCATATGGGATTCTAGGGATGTAACCAGGATCAGCTGCATGCAAGGCAAACGCCCTACCCACTGTACTATCACTTTGACCCCTATAGTTGAATATTTTTAATCTGTGTTTTCTGGTCTTTTTTTTAAAAAAATAATTCAGTTATAGTTACCCTTTCACTTGCATATTGATCTCATTCTTTAGATTTTTCTCAACTTCATCCTCTCAGGATATAAAACTACGTAATAATATTTTCTTAAAGTTTTGTGCTGTTTCCTCAACTATTGTTTGTAAAATCTTGTTCAGTAGCACAATAAATCTCTTGTGCTAATTTGAGATGATACCATCTACCCTAGAGAAGATAGGAACTTTTATTTCCTTAGAGCCTCATTTTAGTTCATTTCATTGAAAATGTCCTCATTTTCTTTCTTTCAGTTTCCAAGGGTTTCTATAGAAGAGAAAGTTTAATATGGTGGTAGAGGATATTCAGTACCTAAATGGCATTCCTGTTTCTACAGTTATGAAGATGAGATAAAATAATTATTTCAAAGGGCTGGAGATAATATGTACTAGAACAACAGAGTGTCAAGAAACCATAATGTCTTTCAAATGTTAACAATAATACTAGAAGTAGAGCAACACCTCTAAAAATCCTCAGGAATGGGGCTGCAGTGATAGTCCAGTGGAGAGGGTGTTTGCCTTGCACAGAGCCAACCTGTGTTCGATCCAGGAAATTGAATCACTGTATCACTGTCTTCCCATTCATCATCCTTTAATCTCCAGGAAAATTCCACTTCATCATAATGCATGATCATTTTTAATATATTATTGGATTTTGTTGAGGGTCTTAGCATCCATATTTATTAGAGATATAGGTGTATAGTTTTCTTTTTCTGTAATGTCTCTGTCTTCCCTTGGTATCTAATGTTCTCTTCAGAGAAACTGCTGGGGAGGATTACTGTCTCTTCAACTTTCTCAAAGGGCCTGAAGCAGATTCAGATTAGTTCGTCTTCTTGGATTTAATGAAAGCATTTCCTCTAATAGGATAAAAATAGCCAGGCATCCTCATTTCTTATTCAAGACTTGTGGACAGCCTAGATTTCTTTGATGTATTTATGTATTTAAATCTTGTGATATTATATAGTTCAGTAATTCCCTAATGTTTTGTTTGTTTTGAGCAGTGCTCAGAAGCTGCTTCCTACTCTTTATTCAAGGGTTACACCTGGAAGTGCTCTATGTGGTGCTGGAGATGAAACTCAGGTTTCCTATATATAAAGCATGTGTTCAACATATTAAGCTATCTCTCCCTATCACTGTATCACTATCTTCCCATTGTTCATCGATTTGCTCTAGTGGCACCAGTAACATCTCCATACATTCTTTATTTGTTTGTTTTGGGATTTGTGCCATCTTTGGTATTGCTCAGAACTTACTCCTAACTATGTGCTCTGGGATCACTCCCGGCAGGGCTAAGAGGACCCAGTTATATGTAATACTAGGGTTTGAACTGGGTCAGTTGCATGCAAGGCCAGTGCCTAGTCTACCCTACTACCTCTGGTCCCTAGTTCCCTAGTTTTTAATTAGGTGATAATTTTTAATAAGTGATAATTTACTGTTTTATTGATAATACTGTCACCTATATGTCATGGCAACTAGTGATTAGTTGTTCAAGACCTACAGATCAGGCTCCCAAAAAAATATATTCAGAAATTAAATCCTCTGCTTAGTAAAATATAATGAACTAGAAGCAATTAAATGTCTTTGTTTTCATTTTTATACAAAAAATGTATTGATTTACCTTGTTTCTAATGCTACAAAATTTCAGGTGCACAGTTTCATGCCTCTTTAAGAGGCTTGAGAGTTTGTGTATTTGTGTGTATGCATGCACATGCACACATGCTAGAAGCTTGACCCCAGATCCTCATAGATGAGAAACATGTGCTCTATCACAGGCTTTCATACCTTTGTTTTGAATGTTGTTTTGTTGATAATCAAGTGCTTTACTCTTTATTAAACTAAAAGTGTTTTCTTTAACTATAAATCACTAAATTTTTCAGGAATTAAATATTTTATCAGTAAGAAGGAAAATTTGTAAGCTTTGGCCATTTAGAATTACCCTAAGATATAACTATAGAAGATGAAGTTTTAAAAAAATTACTTTGAAGGACAGAATGATAGTACCGCAGATAAGGCATTTGCCTTGCAAGCAGCAACATAGGTTCAATCCCCGGCATCCCATATGGTCTGTCAAGCACCACTAGGAGTGATCCCTCTTTACAGTGCCAGGAATAACCCTGAGCATTGTCAGGTGTGGCCCAAAACAAGCCCAAAAATTACCTTGAAAAATAACTATATTGATGATAAAGGTAAAATCCTCGTGAATCCTCACAATGTCAATCAGGAACTTTACAAGCAAACAGAGGACAAGCAGTATAAAGCATATCTTGTAAGATTTTTCTCTGCATACAAACATAGATTCCTAGCTAACTACATTTTTTGTCTTTATATCCTTTCTCAGGATATTCACACTGACAGGCTATGACTTCTTTTTAAATCCTTTTATTATTGTTTCAGTGAAGTTTAAATGAAGCAAATTTAGATATGCATGTTCAATAATTACTTGGAATTTTATTTTATTGTAAATTAAACATACCTGTTTCATTGTACAAAATCATTCTAAACAAGTTGAAAGATTATACATAGAAAACAAGCTTAAGGAGAAAAATGGCATTAGTATCTTAGAAAGAGAAAAAAAGGATACTGTGTCCTGTGTATCCTAGAAAGAATACCTACTACAAGGGAAAATATTTTAGCTTATTTAAAGAGTTCTTGGTGCCCGAGCAATAGTACAGCAGGTAGGGCATTTGTCTTGCACGCAGCTGACCCTGGTTCAATCCTTAGCATCCCATATAGTCCCCAAGCACCACTAGGAATAATTCCTGAGTGCAGAGTCAGGAGTAACTCCTGAGCATCGCTGGGTGTGACCCAAAAAAGCAATCAATCAATAAATGAGTGCCTAAAAATGAAATACTTGATTGGCATTTAGAGAGGATTATCTGAGAAAGCCAGCTACTCTAGCAATTCAGTTCATAGTTAAACTTAGGAAAAGTAAGTAAGTAAAAGTTACTTACTTTTAATAAGTAAAAGTTTCAGTTTTAACAACTGAATTATGATTTTTTTAGTTTAAGTAGCATTGATTTCTAAATTTTTTTTTGGTTCTTGGGTCACACCCAGAAGTGCTCAGGGCTTACTGCTGGCTGTGCCAGGACAGGCGGGCTCAGAGGTTGGCCTCGTGTAAGCAAACACCCCACCCGCTATACTAGCACTTCAGCCCTCAGTTTCATTTTTATATGAAGGCAGTAGTTATAGTGTGCTTGGGAATAGTACATTACTGTTATAGAAAGTATGGAGACAGTAGATGATAATGTCTATGAAAGTAATCTACATAGATGTGTAAATGTTTGTATGTACATATATGTGTATGTATATATATATGTTATATATGCATTTATATATATAAATATATATATACTTGACTACTGACCATGGAAAAGATAATGCTTACCAGAATTAATTTTATAGGAATCCCAAACCTTATATAAATATGTTCTCTAATAAAGTTACTATTTCAAATCAATAGAAGAAAATCCACTTAACAAAAAAGAAATTCTATAGAAAAATGTTAATTTTATTAGTACTTAAGTACCTCCAAGTGACATTATGTTCCAAACCATTTACAATAAAATACAGATTTAATACAACTCTTTCTCAAATTTGGGATACCTGTGTTAATTAAGCTTACATTAACATTCATCAGTAAGCTATATTTTTTTAACATTTTATTATACCACTGTGAGATATACAATTACAACTTTGTTCACGCTTGGGGGTTTCGGTCACACAGTGTTCCAGCACCCCCGCCCTCCACCAGTGCCCCTCAACCACCACCCATGTCCCCAATTCCCTCCCCTCTCCCACATCCTGCCTAAATAGCAGGTTCTTTATCTCCTCTCTCTCTCCTCTCTCTCTCTCCTCCTTCTCCCACACATTGTGGGTTAGTAAGCTATATTTTATATACTGTCATCTTCCATTTATTTGAGGAACTGAATAGGGAGAATAAATATGAACATCTGCATTTTTTCTGTTTTTACTAAGAGATTTATAGAATAATTCATAGCAAGTTGTTTCAGGCATACAATGTTCCAGAAACTTTACCACCAACAAATCCCCTTCCCTCCACCACTGTTGCAAGCCTACCCCTTGGTAGTTATCACTGTATCACTGTCTTCCTGTTCATCATCAATTGGCTCGAGCGGGCACCAGTAACATCTCCATATGTCCTGTCTCATGCTAGTAGAACCCAAGGGAACCTGCTTGCTCCAGGAACATAAAGAGCCTCAAATCATTCCATCATGTCATGGGAATGAGGTCTAAAATTGTTACTGGTATTTGGCATATCAAATACAACACGGGTAGCTTGCCAGGCTCTGCCGTGTGGGTAGCATACTCTTGTAGTCGCCTCTAAATCCAGCATTTATTGATGAACCATGCAGCCGCTTGCAGCAACGTGAGCCGGCCTGTGATAGGCTGGTCTGCTGGGTGGAGTTCTGACGAGAGTGAAGTCTGGATGTGGAAAATGGCAGCCCTCATGGAGTGGGGGGTCATCTGGCTTGTTGCAAGGCTCTGCTGCGGGCCAAGGCTAGAACCCGCCATCCCTCCTGGGCGCCTCGTGAGCAGCTGGGCACAGGGAGAGTCAGTAGCAGCTCTACCCCATGTCTGTGAGTCTAACAGACATGGGGTAGTTATATAAAAAGCTTTTAATGCTTCTTGAAAATCTGGTTTCAACACTATGAATTCCTTACACTGTCCTATTTCTGAAGCTCTGTACCATTCCGTTACATGTGAATAATAATATAGCTGGATAGAGTAGTCTTGGTGAAGTGTTCATTGAGTTTTTCAAGTATATTCAACTATTCCTCCGTTCTCTTGTGGCTCATAAACTCTCATTTTGAAAGATCTGCTTCTCTGTTAGGAAAAAAAGAAGTATGAAATTTGCCTATAAATGTATGGACATGCAGAAAATCATGCTGAGTGAAATTAGCCATAGGGAAAAGGACAAATACAGAATGGTTGCATTTGTTTGCGGATATAAAATAAATAGCATGATACCAATATCCAAGATTAGGCAAAACATGGATCAGGAGGTCTTGTCAGTGGGTGGGAGTCAGAGGTTAGGTAAGATAGAGAAAGGAACAATGTACTAGTAATTGTTGGAAATGATAATACCAACCTAGAACTGAGCATTGAATGTAGGCAAAGGGATATACATGATAACCTCTAAATGTATGTATTGCAAGCCACAATGTGTAAGAGAAGGAAAAGAGAGAGAAAGAAAGAGAGAGAGAGAGAGAGAGAGGAGAGGAGAGGAGAGGGCAAAAGTGCCTGCCATAGAGGCAGGCTTAGGGAGGGGGGAGGGAATTAGGGGCGTTTAGGTGGAAGTGGGCACTGGTGGAGGGATGGGTGCTGGAACACTGTATGACTGAAACCCAAACATGAACATCTTTGTAATTGTACATCTCAAGGTGGTATAATAAAAATTTTTGTTTAAAAGAAAGATCTGCTGCTGTACATATTCTGGGCTTTTCTTTATATATGTTTCTTTTCAGTCTCGCTGCTTTCAGTATTCTCTATCTTTGGGTTTTTGTCGTTGTGAGTACAATGTGTCTCAGAATTTTCAGTAGTTGGGTCTGTTTCACTGGGACCTTTCAGGCTTTTTGGATCTCAGTGCCTATATCCTTCAACTCTGGAACATTCTTAACAATAATGTATTTAACTCTTGTTTCTTCATCACATTTGTCTTCTTGATCTTCAGAGACTCTAATGATGCTTATATTGGTTCTATTATACTCATCCCTTACTTTACTGGTGTGAAGTTCATTTCTTTTTCAGACTATTTTCCACCTTCTGCTGTTTCCTAGTGGTTTCCTTTTCATCTTCTAGCTCCTTAATTATTTTTTGCTCAGCTGTTGTTATTCTGCTATTCAGAGCTTCTATTGAATTAATTAATTCAATAGAAAAAATTAATTGAATTTTTAATATCATATACCATACTCTTCATTTATGTTATTTCTAATTTTAGTTTTTGCATTACCATTCATATTTTCTTGTGCTTTACTGACGACCTGTGTCATCGTTGTTTTTAGTTTGTTAAACATGCATCACATAGTGTTATTTCAGTCATTGTCTAAAAGATTCTTGAGCCTCTGGTATTGTTTCTGTCTCTGATGATTCTGTTTTTGTTCATTGAACTTGATGAGCTTTACATGTTTTTCCCATTGGTTTTATAATGTTCTTGCTGTGCTGGGGAGATTGTATTTACACCCCCCTGGAAAATGCTTTGTGATTAGGCTAGAAGTTGTTCTCTTTCTTTCATGCCTGTTTTCACTGAATGATAGAAAGTATAACTTGAGCAATAGGTAGCTTATTAAGTACATCTGTTGTAGGGCTGTATAAGTGGTTGTGTGCTTCAGGAGTTGTGGTATGGGTCCTTAATATGGCACAGGTCAGGTGTGTAGTTTGCTGGGAGTTAGCTGGAATGGAAGGACTCTGCCTCCCATTCCAGGTTATACCCAATTATGTTATCCAGAGGCAGGTCTTACCTGGGAAGATGGAGAAATGAGTAGAATATCCAAAAGTCTGCAATTTTTAATAGTTATTTTAGCTCATTCTTAGATAAGTTAAATGTTGTAAAGTAAGATTATGCTAGTAACATTATCTTTTTTTTTTTTTTGCTTTTTTGGGTCATACCCAGCAATACTCAGGGGTTTCTCCTGGCTCTGCACTCAGGAATTACTCCTGACGGTGCTCGGGGACCATATGGGATGCCGGGGATCAAACCCGGGCCGGCATGGGCTGGCACAAGGCAAGGCAAATGCCCTACCCACTGGGCTAGTAACATTATCTTAAACCGAAGTTGCTTAAAACCCACACAGCAGAGCCTGACAAGCTACCCATGTCATATTTGACATGCCAAATACCAGTAACAATTATGGACCTCATTCCCATTACTTGATGGAATGGTTTGAAGCTCTTTATGTTCCTGGAGTGGGCAGATGCTCTTGGGCTATCTCGCATGTGACAGGACATATTGAGATGTTATTGGTGCCCGCTCAAGCGAATCGATGATCTATGGGAAGACAGACAGTGACAGTGATAATTTCTAAATTAGTAGTTGATAGTTTGTAGTGTAAGGTAGGAATGTGATGAAAACAATTGTAATTATCAACCAAATGTAATTTTCAATCATATTTTATATTTTTATATTATTAGTTTTTATACTAAGAATCATGATGTTAGCTATAATCCTGAAAAATACTTAGAATTAGATGGAGATGTGACTCAATGATAGAGCATTTATCTTTACATGTTCTAGGTCCTCAGGTTCCACTATGACACTGCATTGTACACATAAAATTTTAAACAAACAAAAACTCTTGGAATCTACTATCACTTCACTTGTATCACTTGTCTTCCTGTTGTTCATCGATTTGCTTGAGTGGGCACCAGTAACATCTCCATACATCCTGTCGCAAGCAAATGTAGCCCAAGGGCATCTGCTACCTCCAGGAACAGGAAGAGCTTCAAACCATTCCTTCAGTCATGGGAATGAGGTCCATAATTGTTACTGGTTTTTGGCATATCAAATATGACCCGGTTGCTTGCCAGGCTCTGCCGTGTAGGTAGTATACTCTCAGTAGAAGGCTCTCATCTCGAGCATTTACTGATGAAACTCAACGGGGAAAGATCAGCTTTTATCTTATGTGGAGCTCTGAGGAGCTGTGGAGTCTGGATGTTGAGAATGACTGACCTCATGGTATCGGGTTTCCTCTGGCTTCTTGCTAGGCTCACTGGGATGACAGTTAGAACCTGCCTAGAACTATATACAGTGTATAAATGTGAAAGATCCTGGGAAGGACCTGGTCCTAACATCCAGTAATACCATATAATTGTTTGAAACTGTATTATAATACAAATGTGATTAAAGTGCCTGATTATGTTTATATTGTGCTGGTAACATTCTGCTAATTTAGGTTGATAACTAATCTTTATTTTCTTATTCAGCTTGGCTACTTCTCAGACTTAATTTGTCCCATCCTATGCCCTATAATCTTATTGATTGTATTTCCCGCTCTTTTCCCATTTTCACCTTCATTTGAAGCTTTTTAATATCTTCACTGAAATCTGGCATTTTCCACATGATACTTCAAGCCTTAAAAATTGGCAGGGGTCTCATTATGTGGAAAGAATTATCCTTATTTAATGTTTCCCAGTACGATTTAGTGATGTTTGAGCATCATCACTCAGAAATCTATTCAACCTGATTAGGTCATCATTGGCTTTAATAAAAACTTTTCCTGTTTGAAAGAATCAGCACGTTCTTCTATACTGGAGTCCTAAAATACAGATCTTTCTCATAGTCTGTCTTGACAACCCATCAGTGTTTCTCAGTTCAATCGATAGCTTTTCCTAACATGCAATTTCTGTTTGAGCTACCAAACAAGCATAGCCATACCTAAGATCAATTCTTATACATGGAGCAATTCTTTCTGGCTACTGTCTCTCTTTTTCTTCCTTCATATCTTGGATTCAGCCATTTTTAACCCTCATCTTAACTTTCACTCTCTTTTCCCCTGCTTTTCCCACTCTATTACCATTCTTCTAATGTCATCTGCTCTTAGGACGTCTGATCAGTTTAGAGCACTGTACTGTGATAGTACAGTGGACAGGGCATTTGCCTTGCTTGTGGACAACCCCCGTTCAATATCAGGTATCCCATCCCATTCTCCTGAGAAAGCCCAAGAGTAATTCCTGAGCACAGAGCCAAAAGTAACCCCTGAGCATCACCAGTGTGCACCCCCTAAAAAAAGAACCTTTAATCAGTTTAGTAGACTCCTCCACCTTCAGTGGTTCCTTGTGTCGATATGACATACACCTTCTTTCTTTACAACACTTACATGTTTTGCAGTTGTAAGTTGTTAATAGCTATTTGAACTTTGGCTTTCTTTCTTTGTCTGTTTTCATGTTTTAAATCAAGAAACTTTAGCTGACAGCCTTCGTTGCCGGCTGCCTGATTTAAATGCTAGCACACTGGCTCTCAGGATATATGTCGAAACCCTTCTATTTAATTTTACTTATTTCAGATCCAGACAAGATAGTACATGGGTTAAGATGCTGCCTTACACTCAACCAACCCTTGTTCAGCCTCACACATGGTCCCTTATGCATCATTAGGTTTAAGCCCTGAGCATGGCTGGGTATGGCCCAAACAACATCTAAAAATACGTTTTTCATATTACAAGTGCTAAATATAACTTTCCCAGAATATAACCTTAACCCTACTTTATTTAAAAAAATTTATCCATTTGCCGAATCTTCTTACTAATTTTCCACATCAAAATGCCTATTCAGTCCACTTTCCTTCACCTATATTCTCATCCTTTTTTCTTCTTTTTTTTACACATTTTTTCCTTGATACCATGGTATTAAGTTAGGGACTAGAAAAGATTTTTAAACATATTTTTATTGAAACACCATGAATTACAAAGTTATTCATGATTAAGTTTTACGTAGTGTTCCAACACCAGTCCCTTCACTAATGCAACTTCATTCCACCAATGTCCTCAGTTTCCCACCCCTCTATGCCAGCCACTTTTTTCTTTTTCCTTTTAGACATTGTGGTTTACGATATTGTTACTGATAGGGTATCATGCATATCACTTTACCTCCTTTCAACACCCAATCCTTATCCAGAGTAACCACTTCTCTCTAATTGTCATAGTGGCCCCTTCTCAGGCCCTGTGGCAAGCTCCCTCCGCCTGCACAGAGGCAAGCTTTCTGCTGAGGAACAGTGCCCATGCTCTTTATTTTTATTGACTTTGAGGGGTGAAGGAAGATGAGAAATGGAAGTAAAAGGAAAGAGGTCGGGGCCTTGGGTATACTGGTGATGTGGGAGAATTATGTATCTATATATTCCAAAACACAACCTCAACAACACTGAAAACATGAGATCTGAACTACAATCACTGAACTTTGAAATGTGCCTATCAAGGTGGCAGGCGGGGAGAAGGGAGAGAACACATGGGAACGCTGATAGAAGGAAGTTGACACTGGTAGTGGGATTGATATTGGAGTATTATATTTCTAAAATTCATCTGTAAATCATGGCTCTTTAATTATATTTAAAAATTAAAAACTAAGAATCATTTATACTCCCTGACATTAAAAACCTTTGTTAGTGAAGCCCTCGTTCTGTCATTTCTTGAGATTCACACATACTTGAGTGGACTTGTTCAAACTCAAAGATTTCTAACTGGAATTCCTTGTGCTATTCTAATCTATTTTTCATACTGTCACCTAAGAAGTCACTCAATCTTAAAGTCACATTTTGGAGTCTGTGACAGTTAATACCTAGTTCTTTAGTATTTTTATAGTCTTATGATTGGACTTCCCTCTCTAGCTTCAGTTTGTGATGTATTACTTTTTACTCACTCATCCAACACCAATATACTTTGACTTCTCTTTATTATTTATATATTGAAACCCTTTATTGTAATCCTACTAGTAAACAATCATGCTAAGTACTTGAGCTATAAATCTGAATAAGTAGTGATTTCTGTCAAGAGGAAAATGCATACATAACTAAATATCTCATAGTGTAATACAAAGATAGACGCACTTTTGCTCTTTCCAAGACACTTAATAACATAAATAAATATGCACTTGAGGGACCAGAGCAATAGCACAGCAGTTAGGGCATTTGCCTTGCACGTGGCCTGTTGGGAACCATTGGAGTCCCCAACAATACCGGGAAATGAGTTCCTTTCTGTATCGAAGCTGGCAGGGAATGGATGAAAACTCAGGAATCCGGTGTAGTTTTAAAAGACTTTAGTATCACAGGTTCTGATATACAATCCAAGCACAGGGAAAATCCTGGACTCTGGGTTCCCAGCTGGACCCCGCCAAGCGTAGGACAAGATGGCAGCCACCATGTGTTAAGGCCCTGTAGAGAAGAGACTGTAAAGTGGTACCAGCAGAAAGGGGGAAAAAGAGAGAGCCTAGAGAGGAAGCAGCCTAGTTTTATATCCCTGCAACCCAGACCTTCCACTTCTATGGAAAGCTATCAGGGTCAAATGCCCTCAGGTATTTCTCCCAGGGCCTCACCTAGGCCCTTTGAGATGTTAATGTTGCCAAGCCAAGATCTGCCTTGGAAATGCCTCTGCAGGGTAGCGAGAAGGAGTAGCTTCTGAGATGAACTGTATCTCAGAATACATGCATCTTTACCAAAAAATATGCTATAGCCAGTTAAATATTTCTCCAAGCCTTCACAAGAGTCTCGTCTTTACTTCATGGTAGATCTATATTTTAGCCTTGAGTTATCAGAGAGCCCTGCTTGCTTGCTTGGAGGCAAACAGCATTTCTCTCTGGACTAATTACTTAGAGATCCAATGTGGCCAGACAAATATACTGGTAAGATCTAGTTAGTCCCACAATGATTGTGGCAATATGAGAGAATACTTATACCAACCAGTATAGAATACATGGTCAGATAAACTGCCACATTCAAACTGTCCTCCTCCTGTCTACAAAGTGACCTGCAGGATGCAACTCCAGGCCAGATGCAGAGGCTCTGGGCAGGTGCAGAGGCTCTGGGCAGGTGTACTGCAGCAGTGACCACCAGGGTTCAATCCCCAGCATCCTCTGTGGTCCCCCAAGCACCGCCAGAAGTAATTCCTGAGTGCAGAGCACTATCACTGGGCATGACCCAAAAAAGAAATGAAGTATTTTTAAAAAATTAAAAATATAGGGGCCGGAGTGATAGTCCAGCGGGTAGGGCGTTTGCCTTGCACACGGCCAACCCATGTCGGCCTGGGTTCGATCCCTGGCATCCCATATGGTCCCCTGAGCACCACCAGGAGTAATTCCTGAGTGCTGAGCCAGGAATAACTCCTGAGCATCGCCGAGTGTGACCCAAAAAGCAAAAAAAAAAAAAATTGTATATATATATATATATATATATATATATATATATATATATACACACACACACTTGAATAAAGTTTTAAAAGATGAATTGAAATTTACTATATGACCATGATAACATATTTAAGAAAAAGTAAATGTATAAAGGCATGGAGATGTGAATTGAGCCCCTGATTTGAGAGTTGTAAATGATTCAGAATAATACAGCCCTTAAAATTAAAGATGAAAAAATAATTATGGAAAGATGGACCTGGAGAATTAAAAACATTTTTTTCATCTTTCAAAGCAGTATGATTTTTTTTCCTATAATAGTGTGATCAAGTTTACATACTGTTGGAGGACAGGTTTAGCTAACATGAGAGCTTTGTTGTTTTGCCCATTCCCAGCTTAATCTATTTAAGCCAAGGTTCATTCTAATGAGACCTCTCTTCTATGTAAACACTGCTAGAGGGTGTGGCAATTACAGAATTCACCTTGATTGAATAACTTCTGACTTATACATCTACTAAGACTTCTATGTTTTCTAGATTGGGCACAGCTCTTCTTTATACCCACTGCACCCAGCATGGGACAGTTAGAATTTACGAGGAGAGTACCACCCTGGCTACATTGAGACTATAGGAAGACTATAGGAAGGATCATACTAGTTTGCTCTAACCAGGCGAGTGTGACCCTTTCAGTACACGAGAACAAGATACTCAGAATCACCATGGTGCAGATAATAATAAGAAGGACCTTGTGGGTACCATCTAGATTACATGAAGTTCATGAAGTTAAGATGTATTACTTTATACCTGCCCCCCCTCTCCAGTGTTTTACATAAGAGATCATCTTGGGATTAGTCTTTGGCAGTAACCTTTGTTTATACCTGCAATAGGGTGTGGCACTATTGTTTAGAGTTCTTTGTTGACATGACCCTCCCTGTCACAAATTACTTTGGTGTATATAAGGGGACTGACTTGAGGCCCCTTCACCTTTTGGACTTTGGGCCTTTTAGCTTTCGAGTTTTGGCTCTTGGTGCTTTTGGCTTTCTGCTTTTTGCTCTTTGGCCTTTTGCTCCTTCTTCTGGGTAGGACTCATCTAGGGTGAGTTCCTCTCTCTCTTTGGTGGGAGACTTAGGCTTTTTGTATGGTCTAAGTTTGGACCAGAGCTAGAGTTCGTTCATTATATTGGATTGCTGTGGAAGAGCTTTTGTACTATTAAAAGCCGTTTTGGAACTGCACGGACTCGTGAGTTTTCATCTGTTCCCCCGCATCCTCGGAGGTAGAAGAGAATTTCTGTCCCAACACTGCCGGGGACCCCAGCGGCCTTCCCAACACATACTAACAAGAAATTGTTGGGGCTGGAGCAATAGTACAGCAGGTAAGGCATTTGCCTTGCACACAGCTGGCCCTCAGTTCAATTCCTGGCATCCCATATGGTCCCCCAAGCACCTCCAGGAGTAATTTCTGAGTGCAGAGTAACCTCTGAGCATCACCTGGTGGGACCTAAAAAGTTAAAAAAAAATTTTGCTTACGTAATAACCATCCAGGCAAGAATTTGTAGTTGCTATAACTTAAAAATGGAAACTTTGAAGGGTAAACAGTATTGACAAATGCTAACATGCACGCTGGCATAGTAGCTCTGCATCTATAAACTAACAACTATAATACTATTATAATTGTAATACTATATGGTAATACAACTATAATACTATTATAAATGGGCACCTAAATAAAATGTTTAATCAAAAATAAAATCAGGACTAGAGAGATAGTACAGGGATACATCGCTTGATTCAGGTTTGATTCCTGGCACCACATAGGATTCCAGAGCCGTACTAGGGAGTAACACAGAGCTAGAAGTAAGCCCTGAACACAGCTAAATATAGTGTACTCCCTTCCAAAATTAAAAAAAAACAATATTTACTCGCCAAATTGCTTTACATGGTTGATTTGTTTGTTTTTTGTTTGTTTTGGGGCCACACCTGGCAATGTTCAAGGGTTACTCCTGGCTCTGCAATCAGGAATAACTACCTGGCATTGTTCAAAGTAATTAAGGATGCCAGAGTAACTCAGGCACTCAGAGTAATATGGAATACTGGGAATCAGACCCAGGTCAGCTGCATGCAGTGCAAGCTCCCTACCCACTGTACTAATGCTCCAGCTTTACATAATTATTATTACAGCAAGAAAATGAGTAATTTATAAGGATATTCTGAACTACACTACAACTACAATATAGTTTAACCTTGAAGAAATTATGTTAAGCAAAATAGGCTAGTCATAAATGCCGTCAAACATTGTATGACAACCCAAATACGAGGTAAATCAAATAGTCATATTAATGAAAGTAGTATGGTGATTGCCAGGAACTGGAGGAGGGAAGGAAGAATGGGGACTTTTTTTAGTGGGTTAGAATTCCAGTTTGGAAAGAAATAAAGTTTGGGAAGAAAAGAATGGTGATGGTTGCACAGCAGTGTTAAAGTACTTAAGGAAACTGAACCATTCACTTACAATGGCTACATAGTAAATTTTACTGTGTGTTTTATTACAATTTAAAAATAACTGTTCAGAGAATTGAGAATAAAAAAATGTACTCAAGTGAGCAGTTCATTATCTTTCACATTATAACAAAGTAGATGGTTTATCTTTTTCTTCTATGTACTGAAAAATCCTTGAAAGCAAAGTTACCATATTTATGAATCTATGGAAACTTTAAAAAGTGTTTTCTTAGTGATTTTTGAATGAAATAAGTAAATTATCAAGAACTTATGCTATTTTTTTACTCTATTTAGACCATGATTTACAAAGATGTTCACAATACAGCTGTTTCAGGTGTTCAGTATTCCAACACCAGTCCCACCACCAATGTGCCCTTTCCTCCCCTAAAGTTCCTAGTTTCCCCCCAACTCCCCAACCCTACCCTCATAACAAGCATTAATTAATTACTTTATATTGCTTATTACAGCATCACTTGTCGCTTGTCACTTGCCTTCCCACTGTTCATCAATTTGCTCGATGGGAACCAGTAACGTCTCCATTCGTTGAAATGAGGTCTCCATTCGTTGAAATGAGATCCATTATT
>JAJIBD010015559.1:0-13698 GCA_021461705.1 Cryptotis parvus | reverse complement strand
GTGGTCCTGAGGCATGAAGTGATGTTGTTCATTCCTATGAACAAAATCTGCCAAGACTCTGTCCTGCCACTGATGGGTTTTAAAACTCAATCTAATTTTGTCCTTAGCCTTTCCAACTTTATTAGGTGCGACAAGATGAGAACATCAACTCCAGTCTTGGTACTTTGTCAGATCAGCCCAGGAAAGGGCGGGGTCTAATTGGTTAGAAGTATCTTAAAAACTGCAAGTGAGGGATTTTTTTTTTCATTTTTTTTGATGGACAGAGAAATACCAAGAAATAATCAGAGTATATAGCATTTTTCTAAAACTAGATGTTTCCAATATTTTGTTTAAAATTATTTTCTTTTAATTTTTTTCATTTAAACACAAAAAGTTATATGCCACAGAAGGAAGACATAATTTCCCAAATTATGGGATGCCAGACATGCACACATTATAAATACACAGGTGCAATAAAACCACAAGTTTGACTCAGGAGTTTTCCTCTATTTAAGAGAAAAAATAACTCTGAATTACTGGGTTAACAAAGGAAGAGTGGGAGAAAAAAATGATACAGTAATCATGAACCTGAAATTCATCCACAGTGATTTTGCTACATCAGTAGATTAAACTTTATTTTGAAGCCTGGAATTTTTCAGAATCTCTTACTCATATGCTGAGAGAAAGTGAATTTGTGGGATACAGGGATGGCAATGAAGACCACTGACTTAGTCAGTTTTTGGTACTATAACGCCGAAAACAATTCCATGCGGTGTGGCGTCACTATCTCACAAATGCTCCTGGGAGTTTATGTCTACAGGAGACTGATAAGCGATGCTACAGCAGTGGGAAAGAGAAGCAGCTGTGGCTCCAAAAGCTGGATGAAGAACTTAACTTGCGGGAAATTTGCTCCATTTCTCTTTTTCTGCTTTCTACATTCCACACATGTACTTGCTCTACGTGGCAATAAGCACACCATCATTAGAGAATATTTGAATATTTTTCTCTGAGATTTTTTTAAATTTTTAAAAAATGTTTTGTAAATTCAAGGAAGAACACCAATTTTAAAATTCCAGGGATGCACATTAATTTCAGTTAAGCATTAGGTCAGGTTTTCACATTCAAACCAATGACAAAGATGTGTTTTTATAGAATACTATGACTGAATCAATGTTAGGAACATCCTAAACAGTGAATCAGGGTCTATAAAAGCAGTAAACAAAAGCTTATAAATTCTTGCTTCAACCACAGGGCTGGGAGGTGAACACAGCACTTCTTGAAAAGGGTAGAAGGGGTGGAGCAGAGTTAAACAGATAAGAAAGACACCAGTTTTCTCATCTATCACAACTTCTAATTTGTAGGGATATCATGAAAGTAGGCATTATGGGATGAAAGCTGAGGAGAACGGAATATTGTGGAGCAATTTGACCATGTGCATCCAACCAGTAATAGGGCAGAGAGAAGATCCCTGGATCATGAAAGGAACAGATGTTGAAGTCACAACATCGTAGTGACAAAAAGTTTAGAGTAAAAACTTGGAAGACTCAAGGGAAGATTTCTTTCTCAGATAATAAATAAATGGTTAAGGCCAAAATTTTAAAATGAATATGTAACTCATTTTCTATATACTACAGAAAGAATATAAATGTACATACAAATATATAATATATCATTGATGTCATTTTAAAAGAATGTTCTACAAGATGAATTTTATGTATTTAACCCAAAAAAGTTTAATAAGCTTTAATTTAATAGTTCTCAGTCCTTCTTGGTTTCATGGTTTCTCTGTGACCTTATGCTGCTCACTCTACCAAATTTTGTAAGACCTAAGACCCCCATCTTGTAAAATAAGAATGGTAACATTAGTTATTTATTTGCCAAAAAAATTCAGGGCCAGGCCTGGTGCACAGATACAGTTCTGAGAGAGGCAAGAACTGTCCGTGTATATCAGTGTTTGCATTCTTAAGAAGTATTGTAAATTCTTCTTTTTTTTCTTTTTCCAGTGCTGGAGATCTAACTCAGAGCCATACACTTACAAAATAGGTGTTCTATCACTTGTTTCATCTTGCCAGCCTCTGTAGATGTGATCTTAAAGAGAAAAAGTTCAGTGAGACAGAAACGTTCAAGTGGATGAGTGTATCACCACACATTAAAAGGACATATCCTTACAGAAATGGGTTCCAGACTTGTCCTGTTCTGAATAACAGAGCAGTGCACATCTCCTCCTCAGAGGCAAAGAAATTCTAGGCTCTTGGAGAGTGATTTAAATCAGGGTGGAAGGACTCAATTGGGACTTTTTATTCTCAATATATTTGTCTCAGTTCCCCAAAAGCACAGTTAAAAGAAAATATTAAATTATTCTTTTCTGGCAACAAAATGCTTAAAATAGCAGTTGTGTTTAATTATCTGATAAACTGTATAATGAATATCCCTTTTGTATCCAGGAGAGTGAACTCTCTGTCCCTCCTTTAAGATTCTAACGAACCACCACCTCCATCACTACCTATGTTCCCACAAATCAATAAAAATAGACTTTTCAGGAAGATTGCTGAGAGAAAACATGGGGCTGCATGAAGTGTGAAATGGAATCATAAATACCAATTCAGATACTTGGACAACATAAGGCGTTTTCAATCTGCTTAAAGATTATTAGGCTTTAAAGAATAACTTCATCACTCAAGATGTATATTGTCTCGATCATCTCAGTGGCTTAAATAACAATGGCTTAAACGACAGCAGTTCAAGTAGGCAGGTCATCTCAATACCTCAAGGACACAGTCTGATGAAGTTTCCATTCTGCTTCTATTTTTCAGTAGGAAAAAAAAGACATGATGAATTCTGCATTACCTCTTCAGATTTCTACCTGGAAATGACATGTAAATTCTGCTCTTTATTTTTCATGAAATCTAGCCATATGTCTAACAGAGGTGAGGCAAGAAGCTCCATACTCCTCTATTAATTGATATTACTAAAGTTCTGCCACTTTCATTTCTTTTTCTGAAAATCAGGGTTGACTTGGAAAATGTCATCAATAACACACTAAATGTGAAATATCAACCCTCACTGCTATACATTCTCTGTCTTCAGATTAAGTCTTCCCTGGGTTGTATAATGGCTTCCTGAGTTTGGGAGTACTCTGTAGAAGGTGGTTTGAGAGAAGGGGGTTTGAGAGTTGATTATTGCTGGAACTGTGCTGGCCAAAATACCATGATAGTTGATGGAAAGTAGCCTTTATAAAACCATGTTGAAAACTAGATATTGAGCTCCCCTTTGATCCAGCAATACCACTCCTGGGAATATATGCTGGAGACCCAAAACACATAGCAGAAACACTATCTGTACTTCTTTATTCATCACTTGCGCTATTCACAATAGCTAGAGTATGGAAACAACCTAAAAAAGCCCCAAGAACAGAGAAACTGTGGTACATCTACACAATGGAATACTATGCAACTGTTAGAAAAGACGAAATTGTGAAATTTACCTGCAAATGGATGAACATGGAGACTATCATGCTGAGTGAAATTAGTCAGAAGGAAAAGGACAGATATAGAATGACTGCATTCATTAATGGGATATAAATATATACCAGTGTTTTACTAAGTGTGGGAAATGGTAATGTCAGATTAGAACTCACCATTGAATATACACAAAGAGATTTACATGATAAACCCTAAATGTCTGCAGGGCTAGTCTCAACGTGTAAAAGAAGAGGGAGAGAGATGCAGAGACAGAGACAAAGAGAGACAGAGAAAGAGAGGAAAAGGGGGTACCTGCTATTGAGACAGGCTAGGGCTGGGCAGGAGGGGGTGTGGATACATTGGTGATGGGAATGGGGCACTCGTGGAAGGATGGTTGCTGGAATGTTGTATTACCAAGAACCAATTATGAGCACCTTTGTAATTGTATGTCTCACAGTGGTATAATAAAAAATAATTTTTTAAAATAAAACTATGTTGGTGTTGTTTAAAAAATAGTTTTCGGCTTCCCAGAGTAGATTCCCAGGAGTGGTATGGCTGGGTCAAATGGGAGTTCAATTTCTAGTCTCTGGAGGAAAGTCCATATTGTTTTCCAGAAAGGCTGTACCAGCCGGCATTCCCACCAACAATGGATGAGTGTCCCCTTTTCCCCACACCCACGCCAGCACTTGTTGTTCTTGTTCTTTTGAATATGTGCGAGTCTCTGTGGTGTAAAGTGGTATCTCATTGTTGTTTTGATTTGCATCTCTCTGATGATTAGTGATGATGAGCATTTTTTTCATATGTTTTTTGGCCATTCGAATTTCTTCCTTGCTGAAGTTTCTGTTCATTTCTTCTCCCCATTTTTTGATGGGGTTGTTTGTTTTCTTCTTGTAAAGTTCTACCAGTGCCTGATATATCCTGGATATTAACCCCTTATCAGATGGGTATTGGGTGAATATTCTTTCCCATTCTGTGGACTGTTTCTGTATCTTAGTCACTGTTTCTTTTGAGGTGCAGAAGCTTTTTAGTTTCATGTAGTCCCATATGTTTATCTTTTCTTCTAGTTGCTTTGTTAGTGATGTTTCATCTTTGAAGATGCCTCTAGCTTCAATGTCATGGAGGGTTTTTCCTATATTTTCTTCAATGTACTTTATGGATTCAAGTCTGATATTGAGATCTTTAATCCACTTTGATCTGATTTTTGTGCATGGTGTTAGACACAGGTCCAAATTCATTCTTTTACATGTCGCTGCCCAGTTTTCCCAACACCACTTATTGAAGAGGCTTTCCTTACTCCATTTTAGACTCGTTGCACCTTTATCAAAGATTAAATGATCATGTGTTTGAGGTTGGGTGTCAGGATACTCAATTCTATTCCATAGGTCCACGGGTCTGTTTTTATTCCAATACCATGCTGTTTTAATTACTACTGCCTTGTAGTACAGTTTGAAGTTGGGTAAGGTGATGCCTCCCATCTTCTTTTTTCCCGAGGATTGCTTTAGCTATCCTTGGGGGTTTATCGCTCCATACAAATTTCAGGATTGTTTGGTCAATTTCTTTGAAGAATGTCATGGGTATCCTTATAGGGATTGCATTGAATCTGTACAGAGCTCTAGGGAGTATTACCATTTTGACAATGTTGATTCTCCCCATCCATGAGCAGGGAATATGTTTCCATTTCCTTGTGTCCTCTTTATCTCTTGGAGCAGTGTCTTGTAGTTTTCTTTATACAGGTCCTTTACACACTTGGGTAAGTTGATTCCTAGGTATTTGATTTTCTGTGGCACAATTGTGAATGGAATTGTTTCCTTAATATCCCTTTCTTCTCTTTCGTTATTTGTATATAGGAAAGCCACCGACTTTTGCGTGTTGATTTTGTATCCTGCCACTCTACTATATGTGTCTATTGTTTCTAGGAGTTTTTTGGTAGAGAGTTTAGGGTTCTCTAGGTATAATATCATGTCATCTGCAAATAATGATAGCTTGACTTCTTCCTTGCCTATCTGGATGCCCTTGATGTCCTTTTCTTCTCTGATTGCTATGGCAAGTACTTCCAGTACTATATTGAATAAAAAGAGGTGAGAGTGGGCAACCTTGTCTTGTCCCCTGATCTCAGGGGAAGGCTTTCAACTTTTCCCCCATTGAGAATGATGCTCGCTGTGGGCTTTTGGTAGATGGCTGTAACTATCTTGAGGAAAGTCCCTTCAATTCCCATTTTCTGGAGGGTTTTAATCATGAACGGGTGCTGGATCTTGTCAAATGCTTTCTCTGCGTCTATTGATAGGATCATATGGTTTTTATTTTTTCTCTTATTGATATGATGTATTATGTTGATTGACTTGCGAATGTTGAACCATCCTTGCATACCCGGATGAATCCTACTTGGTCATGATGTATAATCTTCTTGATGAGTCTTTGGATTCTGTTGGCTAGTATTTTGTTGAAGATCTTAGCATCCGTGTTCATCAGGGATATACCACTCCTGGGAATCTACTCTGGGAAGCCAAAAAATACGCAGCGGAAACACCATCCCTACTTTTATGTTCATAGCAGCATTATTCACAATAGCCAGAATCTGGAAGCAACCAGAGTGCCCGAAAATCGATGACTGGATAAAAAAGCTTTGGTACATCTACATAATGGAGTACTATGCAGCGGTTAGGAAAAATGAAGTTATAAAATTTGCCTACAAATGGATGGACATGGAGAAGATTATGTTGGAGCGAAATTAGCCAGAAGGAGAGAGAGCAGATACAGAATGACTGCATTTATCTGCATAACATAAATATATAGGTACATATTATGATACCAATATCCAAGGTCAAGTGAAACATATATCAGGAGGTCCTGTCAAAGGCGGAAATTATCACAAACGTGTGGGATTCAGAGGCTAGGTAAGACAGAAATGGAACAGTGTGCTAACAATTGTTGAGGGCACTAATGCCAACCTAGAACTGAGCATTAAATAGATTCAAAAAGATACACATGACAACCCTTTAATGTATGTTCTGTAATCCATAGTCTGGAGGGAAGGAAGAGAGAAAGAGAGAGAAATGGAAAGAAATCAAGAACCTGCCATGGAGCAGGGCTGGGGAGGGGAGGGAACCGGGACGTTGGTGGTGGGAGATGGGCACTGGTGGCGGGATGGGTGCTGCAACACTGTTTGACCAAAACCCAAATATGAACTTTTTAATTGTATATCTTTGTAATTTTAAAAATAAAAAAAAAAAAAAAAAAGAGGAGAGAGATGCAGATACAGAGAGAGAGATAGAGAGAGAAAGAGAGGAAAACTGGGGTACCTGCTTATAGCAGCATGGGGGTGGGGGGGGGAGGGATACATTGGTTGTGGAAATAGGGGCACTGGTGGAGGGATGGGTGCTGGAATACTGTTTTACCAAGAACCAATTATGAACACCTTTGTAATTGTATGTTTCACGGTGGTATAATAAAAAAATTTTTTAAAAAATTAAAAAAAATAGTTTTCACATCATCATTACATTTAACACTAAAATTCATTATGTGAAAAATTTAGCTACCCTTATGAAGTGCCATAATGGTAAAAGTCAAGGCTCACAAAACTCAGGATACATTTTAGACAAAGAAGCATAAAAGGAAAGAGTTGAAGTTTCTAATGAACTCCAAAGACCTGCATAAACTTCTATCAGAATTGCTTTTTCTTTCCTTCCTTTTCCTCTTCTCTATCCTTCTCTCCATCCTCTCCCTTTCTTTCTCTTCTTCCTTCTCTTTCCTTCTCCTTTCTCTGTGTTCCATAGTTGTTTCTTCAAGAAAGTTAATGAAAGGGAGTGAAAATTCAGCAACAAATATTCAACACCTGAATCCTCTGGGTCTGGTACTATATCACGTGAGAAAAAGATATTATCTCTTTAATGAACATATGTTTAATATTTAAAAGCTAATAAATGAAATTTCATTATGTTCAGAAGAGATATGTTTACCAAAGTAAAGATCTAGTTCATTAGATGACTCTAAGGGATATAAATCACTGAAATTAGATAATCTCAAAATTGTGGGGTCAAATTGCTTAATGAAGCATTTATGAAGAAGTGTAAGTAAGCTCTGGTGCATATTTTAAGATTTTTCTGATTCTTAAGAAATAGAATTTGTTAAATGAAAATTATTCCATCCTAAGTTGAAGTACAAAATTAATGATAGGTATTCATATTATTCACCTGAAATGTACAGTTTGGCACAATTGTTTAATTTGCTTTTTTTTCTATCTGTGAGGATGGACAGAGCTGGATGGCAGTGCTGTGAACCCTTTGTTCACAACCTCTGTCTCCTAGTAGCCAGCTCTGGGTTTTGTATTATAAATGAAAGGTGGTTTTTCTCTTTCCTGTATGCCCTTCGGATATTCTTATGCAAGGCCTTTTGTATAGACACAAGAAGACAGTTAAGGCTATGCAATTGTGACATAGGAGTTAATTGACTCTGAACTAGTTACTCCTGGGCATTACTTCTTTGTAACTCACTTACCCCCAACCTTTTGTAAAATATGTATCTGTAGCAGACTTGACCTGACTTGGTGTATTGGAGTTAGGTGAAGTGAGGAGTGAGTGGAGAGAGTAAAAGAAAGAGCTTCAGACTTTCAAGAGCCTGTGATCTTGTTCCTTTGTCCATTGGTGAGGGGCTGGGGGAATGGTCATCAGCCCAAATGCAACTAGGCATGTCACTGAACCCCAATATCTGTTGGGAACCCTGCTGACTGGCAAAAACTGTGGATCTTTGAAGTTCTCCCTACTATTGTTAAGCAACAGAGAAGACACATTCATTAACATTCAAATTCCTGAATATCACAGAGTGCTTAGAGTTTCTACAAATATCCTAGTTTGACTGTTTCTCTCTTTGGTCTCTGCAGTAATTTAGGTGACTGTGTGTGTGTGTGTGTGTGTGTGTGTGTGCATGTCCATGTGACTTTTTTGACTAATGAACTGCAAAATGTGTAATATCAGTGGCCCATATGCACAGACAGCTAATCAGGTGGTACTTGCAGACTGAGAGATCATTCCATGAGGAGATTCTGTCAGTAAAAAAGTTGGTCCTTTAGTTTGCATGATCAAGGAGTTTTTGTTTTTATGATTGTTTGTTTGTTTAGGGGCCACACCCAGTGATGCCTCAGGGGTCACTCCTTGCTCAGGGGTCACTCAGGAATTACTCCTAGAGGGGTTTGGGGGACCATATGAGACACCAGGGCCAATTTTTATAGCCAATATAGGAGAAAGATTAAACAATATGATTTATTAAAACTGTCTTTTTGTTAACATGTCTAATAATACATACTAACAAAGACCTATCAACCTGGTGCAGCTTCTGATGTGATGCATTAAAAAGACATATCACTATATGCTGTACAACTGATGTGTGGGCCTCACTGGTGACTCTATGTGGAGGACGGAAGGGGGAGAGATGGTCACTTTCTCCCCTGCCGCCTCTGCCACCTGGGACCTGCTGGGAAGGCTAAGGACTGATAAAAGGCAAGTCAGTCCTAGGCCTTACCCAGGGTCTCTCAGGGTTCTTGTCTTCCTCACAGAAAAAGCATTTTCAGGAGTAGACAAGCAGTGAAGTAAAACAGATTTTATTATGGAGGTTTTAGGACAGGGAAGGAGGAGGGAAAGTGAGAGAGAGTACACATCTCAAGAGGGGAGATGGGGGGGTGTCACACATGCTCAGGCACCACAGGTGCTTGGCCGCTGGGCTCAAGCAGCACATAGGCTCAGACAGCATATGCGCACCATCCTTTGGTCAGGACAGCTTTATAGATTTCTTCCCAAGCTACTCCCATATGGGGCTCAACCTAGGTTGAGTCTGTTGCTAGGTCTGTTGCTAGGTCGAATGCCAAGAGGAGTATATTTTGGGAGTGGTCTTTGAAAATCTCCCTTTCTAGACCTCTGTTCTTGTTGGATCTTTTGTTCTGGAATGTAGCCAGATTAAGGGCTGGGCAGAGTCGGGTTGATCGAGATTCCTCAGGGCCTACTGAGGGTCTTATCAAGTCTTAGTTCCAGGTTCCAAACAAGTGATTCTGGACAGCCTTAGGATGAAATTGCCTTGGGATCCCTGTCTGCCTGCCTACATCACAACCAAACTGAATATCAACAACCATCAAATAGTGGGAAAATATTATACAATCAAAAATGATGCATATTTTACTGAACAAACGGCCAATATTCCTCAAAACTGTCAATATCATGTCATTCAAGAATGACTAAGGACCTGACCTACATTGAATGAGACAACCAAAAGCCCCTGTGAGGACCAAAAAAATGGACATCCATAAAAAAACTACAAAAAATTATATGCATTGATTACTAATTTCACGTTAACTTCCTGGGTTTGATAGCTGGCCTATGAATATAAAAGATATTTTATATAAAATTTGTTGAGTATAGAGAACATATTACCTTTTGACTAACTTTCATATAAACCTAAAATTTTCAAAATCAGACATTTGTTAGAAGTCAAATATAAGTCTTTAAAGTCTTTGTTACATGTAAGTCCTTGTACCCATAAAGGACATCTGTCTCCCTCCCCATACTCATTGAAAAGCTCTTTATCCTTATGCTTTATTCACTCTCCAAACCTGCAGTATCAATGAATCCATTTTCAGTGTGTGTGATAATGGAGCCATGGCCATTCTTGGAACATTACACAGTCTTCCCATTGCCAATTGGGTTAAACTCACTCTCTTTACATAGGTCCTTAGTGGTATAACCCATATCTTCCTTCCCAGTCTCAACTAGAGAACTGCCTCAAACAGATATTAGCACTCCAAATCCTCAAAACTAATTCTCGGAGGATCATAAATACTACATTTTAGGTCAAGAACTCATTGCAAGCCTCACTCAAGCTGAAAGAAGGAATCTGGAGCTCCGACCTCTGTCGCTGTTCCAGAGTCAGGGATGCTGTCTTGTTTGTCAATGCATCGGAATCAGATGGGCTGGACATGTAATGTGATTTGGAGATGACTGCTGGACTAGAGCCAAGTACCGACTGGATCCCACGGGATATCAAAAGATCACGTGGCCACCCACCTACAAGATGGTCAGACTTCTTTGTCAAGATCCTGAAAAACAGTTTGAGGCTCTTTTGTATTCCTGAAGCAACCAGATGCCATTGGGCTACACTGGCACGTGATAGGGTCAAATGGAAATATTACTGGCTCCCGCTCAAGCAAATCGACGAATAACGGGATGTCAAGTGAACAAGTGAACTCCTTGATTTCTTACTTAACTGCTCTGAATATATAGAATACTTCCTCAAAAGCTCCACACCATCCTCTTAATAACAGTGAGTGAAGGAAATTTTTTTTTTCCTTGTTAAATGGACACAGGGCCATGAAATAGTACAGTGGGTTCAAGTACAGAGTTTATCTGCAGACTTTGCATTGTATAGTTCCCCACCTGGTGCAACCATAAAATTTTAAAATTGAGGTGGCCCATAGAGTTCCAGGGTGAACAGTAAAAGGCTCAGCCACCCATGTCCTACATAGCTCCTAGGGCTTGCTCATCATGCATGCAGCCACACTGGCCAGACTTGGAGCAGGGATTTGGGCCCTCCACCCATTCCTCAGACCCCTGAGCTCCCAGCCACCACAACCAACCACCTGAAGACAGACACCTCCAGATCTACAGCTGTGCTGGCAAGCACACAGAGCAGCCACGCTGACAATCTTAGACTATAACGGATTTTAGCACCAGGTCCTTCCCAGAATCTTTCTCATTTATACACTGTAATGATCATTCTAGTTACGACAAACTGAGAGGTTATGGGAATAAGGAATTATGATGTCACACTAGGACTCACTATTGAATATGCACATAGAGACATCATGAATCGCTAATATCTCTAGGGCAAACCACAAAGTGTAATAGAAGAGAGAGAGAAATACAGGGACAAAGACAAAGAGATCGACAGAGAAAAATGTGCCTGCAATAGGAGCAGGCAGGGTTTGAGTGATGGGGGCATGATTGGGATGGGAGATGGGAATTTGGCACTGGTGGAGGGATGGGTGCTGGAACACTATGGCAGAAACCCAATTATGAACATCTTTGTAATTGTATATCTCACATGGTATAATAAAAATAAAAAAATTAAATTGAATAGGTTAAGTAAAACTATCTTCAGTAGCATTGTTGCTTGAAAAATAGCCTGATAAAAATGTATTCAAAACCTTTATACCAATATACAATTAAAATTATAAGTAAAGAAAGATCCTATGTTGTAATAAATCTCTTCTTTTTTAGTGGAAAAAAATCTTGTAAAATATTGCAGAAAAAACTGCAGTAAATCAGCTAATATAGGTCCTATTTTGCACCCTGGTTTCCCCATTATGCTTGGCAATTCATTTTTTTACTAGAATCACAATTATTGAGAATCTGCCGTGTTCCACACACTGTGAAATGTCATATCACATGCCTCAAACCTGATTTTGAGAAAAGGCTAATGAAGTGTTTTTTATTTCTGCCTACTAATAAGTGCTATGGTTACTAACACAGTGTCCTCTGTAAATTAAAATTATTTCCCCATGAGACTTAATGACATGTGAAAAATGATGTAGGCAGGCAGTGGGGGGGAGCCACATGGCAGTGAACCATCACCATTAGACTGTCACCTTTTGGAACCAGAAATGAAGACTTGATACGACCCATTAACCAACAATAGACCCTGAGGTAGTTGGGTCCACCATCTTCTGCCCAGCCCTTAGCCCCCATCAACCTTTTGTGGCCCAGCAGAAGATTGTGGAACATTCCAAACCAAGAAGATAAAGCCCCCTTTGAAATCAGTCAGGGCTCGCCTCTGGAACAGCCCACATTCTCCCTTGAGCACATTAGTCTCTCTTTCCCTCCTATTCCCCTCTTACCCTCCATAATAAAATCTGTTTCACTTCACTGCTTGTTGACTCCTGAAAATTATTTTTCTGTGAGGGAAGACAAGAACCCTAAGGAAACCCTGGGTAGGGCCTAGGATTGACTTTTATTTTCCTGCAAAGAACAATTCCCCCTCCTGCCTGAGTCTGTGGTTCCCTGAGAAATCTCAGGTGGTAGGGATCAACTCCCATGTCTAGAGATCAAGCGGACTTCACATGTGGCTTGACAGTCTCCCTCGTGGGGCTAGTGGGGCTCAGGCCCACGCCGCAGGGCTCACGCAGACTTTATCAGTCCTAAGTCTTCCCAGTAGGTCCTGGGCGGCAGAGGCAGCTGGGGAAAAAGTGACCATCTCTCTCCCTTTCCTCCTCACATAAGCCACCCATGGGGCCCCACCTACATAAAAATAGGTCTTCTTTGAGTTAGAAGGATATGTTAAAATGACTTGAGACTTGTCTTGGGCAATAGGGAACATCTCAAAGGCAAGAGCCTTGGCCTGCAAGCATGAGGCCATCCAGAAGCTCTGGGGTGGTCCCAGCTGGTCTACTGTTATGAGTGCAATCTCTGGAATATCACAGACACATATAGGTGAATGCTGGGAATAAAGTGTGTAGCCCTGGTCAACATCACAGTTAAAGATGTTTGAGCACCACATCCAGGACAGAGAGCCCTACAGAGCACTTGTGGGGCCCAACACACAACCATCAAGTACTACGCCACACAACATCAAGAACGGCATCAAGTACACGATCTGAATGTGCATGTGTACCACAACAAAGGACTGCACAAATGCCAGTACCACTAAGAGGTTAGTCTCTGAGGGAAATGACAGTTGAACGTGAAGCACAGCAATCAGACAAACAAGCATCACCAACCAAGATTTGGGGGGGCGTTGTCCCAAAAAACCACAATACAAAAAGGGATAGGAAGGTGAAAAAATTCATACATGCCCACAACTGGTGAATAGCCCACATGTTCACTTTTTTCTGGCCTATATCCTTATCTAATGATAAGGGGATGTCTGATGATTGACACAGCAAATTAAATGATGTTTGTAAATTAAGTTTATCCAGAAAGTTTGTGGTATATATTTATGAACAAATGACATTATCTAAGATTACCTATAGCTCTTCTTTTTAAAGAAGATAAAATATTTAAAGGTATAAAATCTTTTTCTAGGTTTATGAAAATCTAAAATTGATTTCCTTAAACTCTCATGAAGCTTAACATGACATCACCAGAATGTCCTGAGTATAGGAATAAACTCTGAGCATAGTTGAGTGTGGTCCAACAACCTCCCCAAAATTTAAAAGTAATGCTGTATGATATCAGGGATAAATTACTGGACAGATTACCAGCTATATCACTGAAGTTTTACT
>JAJIBD010015558.1:0-17617 GCA_021461705.1 Cryptotis parvus | reverse complement strand
GGCCCCATCTTCGATTTTTATCTCTCTGTTCTACCCATTCTTCTTATAAATGGAATTTGGGGGGGGGGGGGTAGGCAGTTGGACATTCTCTGTGCTCAGAAGTGATCCCTGACAGTGGCTGGAAGATCTGAAAGATGGTATTTGGCACCTGGAGAATTGAACTGGGTCTGTCTCATGCACAGCAAGTGACTTAAGCCCTCTACTGTTTCTCCAGCCTTCCATTGTATTTATTTACTTATCTCGATTTTGGTATGGACCATTTGGTTATGACCACCGCCACACCTGGTGGTCAGGGCTTACTCTTATTCTGTGCTCAGGAGTCCTTCTTGGGGCTCAGGGGACCATTTGTGGTGATGGGTATTGAACCCAGGTCAACTGTGTGCAAAGCAAGCCCCCTTACCTACTGTACTTTCCAGCCCGCTCATTATGTTTATATTTTTTAAAATAAGGGGCCAGAGCGATAGCACAGTGGGTAGGGTGTTTGCCCTTGCATCGGCCAACCTGGGTTCGATCCCGGCATCCCATATGGTCCCCTGAGTACCACCAGGGTAATTTCTGAGTGCAGAGCCAGGAGTAACCCCTGAACTTCTCTGGGTGTGACCCAAAAAGCAAATAAAATAAAATAAAATAAATTTAAACATTTAACAGCCTTATATCATGAGGAAGGCTAATTTATCTTCCAAAAAAAAATTGATGTTTTCTCAGACACACACAAAAAGTATCTGAGGTGCTGGAGCGATAGTTCAGTGGGTAGGGCATTTGCCCTGCATCACGGCTGACCTGGGTTTGATCCCGGCATCCCATAGGGTCTCCCCAGACCGCCAGGAGTAATCCTTGAGCATTGCTGGGTGTGACCCAAAAAGCAAAAATAAAAGTATCTGAGGGTGTTCTGTTGTCTCAGGGGATGGAGGTAGAAGCCAGGGGGCTTGGGGGCAGAGGCGGTCAGCATTAGGACCCTACAGAAGACAGAGCAGAAGGGAAGGGAGACAGGGAGGCCAAGAGGCCAGGAGGAAAGGGGACGGCTGTGCCTGTCCCCAAAGTGCGCTTGCTCGGCGGCCTGACCCGGAGCCTGACCAAAAGGCAGCTGTACTTTGGGGGGTGGGGGGGACAGAGTGTGGTTGTCAGAGCCTGTCTGGCCACTTCCTACTCATAACTGTCCCTGTGAAGCTTGCCAGATGTCACGCAGTGTTGCAGCAGGACGTGGCTGTGTCCCTGCAGCAGCTTTCCTGAGGGAAGCAGCCACACAGCTCACACCATGCAGAGGGAATTTGCAATCCCAGGCTCAGACCGAAGACCTCGGTGGGCCTCCACCGTCTCCGCTGCTTTCCCATGAGCACAAGGGGCTGACACTGAGCTCGGGGGAAGAGATGAGTCACGCCCCACCCGCCTCCTTCCCTTGGTTTATTTTGTTTTTGTTTTGGGGCCACACCCAGCAATGCTCAGGGGTTACTCCTGGCTCTGCAACTCAGGAATTATTCCTTTTTATTATTTTTTTTTGCTTTTTTGGGGTCACACCCGGCAATGCTCAGGGATTTCTCCTGGCTCTGTACTCAGGAATTACTCCTGGTGGTGCTCGGGGGACCATTTGGGATGCCGGGAATCGAACCCGGGCGGCATAGGCTGGCTGTGTGCAAGGCAAACGCCCTATCGCTCCAGCCCCAGCTGCCATGCCTTTTAGCCTGACGTCCTGCCTCTACTCACTGCCTCTACTCTGATAGCACAGCGGGTAGGGCGTTTGCCTTATGTGCCGCCAACCTGGGTTCGATCTCCAGCATCCCATATGGTCCCCAAGTACCGCCAGGAGTAATTTCTGAGTGCAGAGCCAGGAGTAACCCTCCGAGCTTCTCTGGGTGTGACCCCAAAAAGCAAATAAAATAAAAAAAATAATTTTATACATTTATCAGCCTTATATCATGAGGAAGGCTAATTTATCTTCCAAAATAAATGATGATTTATCTTCCAAAATAAATGATGATCACTGATCCTCTGTTCCTGCTCATCTGGCTGGAGGCTTCTTCCCTTCTTTTCACGACTTTCCTTCACTACTTTTCTTCACTTCTTTTCACTAGGGGTAGCACTATCCCTACCAGTGCTTTCTGCCTCAGAGCTTCTGCCTCAAGAAGATGCCTCTGTTCCAGTCCGATTCTCTGCCCCTTGAGCTCCGAGTCTGTGGGAGTGGGGCCAGACGTCTCAGCCTCTTCACAAACTCCCTTCATGTTTCTTCACTTTGCTCTAAGTCTTGGGGGCTGATTAAGAGGGACAAGGCCAGAAGCTCCTAGGCCTCCTGCCTTGCAGTGGGGTGCAACCAGTGGGCGTCCTGGGAGGGAAGAGGGGGAGGGTGAGAAAGGTCAGGGTGCTGTGGCGCCCGCCTGTGGCTGAGTCTCTTCCCACAGGATGTCTTGAGTCGCCGCTGTCCTGTCCTGCGGTGAGAGGATCCGGTGACGTGGTCTTCTCCCCCTCCACTCTGGGCCTCCTTTGCAGCCATTCATGATTCTGGAAAACTCCCAGCGTCTAAACCAGAACCTTGGACCCTGCGGCCCGCTGAGCGGCTGCTGAGCTAAATGAGGGGCAAGTGAGTTTGTTTGCGAGGCAGGAGAAAAGGTTGGAAGTGATCTTGGAACTAGAACCAGATGGCAAAGAAGGCCTCCCAGGCTCCTGGCAAAATGCTTTCATTTATTTTTTCTTTTTCTTTTTTGCTTTCTTTGGATCACACCCGGCAATGCTCAGGGGTTTCTCCTGGCTCTGCACTCAGGAATTACTCCTGGCGGTGCTCGGGGGACCATAGGGGATGCCGGGGGATCGAACCGGGGTCGGCATGGGCCAGCCGCGTGCAAGGCAAACGCCCTACCTGCTGGGCTATCGCTCTGGCCCCCATTTATTTTTTTCTTTTGATGGTTGTGAATTTTTTTCTTAATTGCATATACAGTTTTAAAGATTTTGTGTGTGACCCAAAAAAAGCAAAAAAAAAAAGAAAAAAAAAGAAAAAAGAAAGAAAGAAAGGAAAAAGAAAGAAGGAAAGAAAAAAGAAAGGGGCTGGAGCGATAGCACAGCAGGTAGGGCGTTTGCCTTGGACATGACCAACCTGGGTTCGATCCCCGTATCCCATATGGCCCCGAGCACCACCAGGAGAGGAGTAATTCCAGAGTTCAGAGCCATGAGTAAGCCCTAGGCATTGCCAGGTGTGACCCAAAAAAGAAAAAAAAAGATTTTGTGCCTAGCTCTACTCATTTTAGCATAGATATAGATTTGCGTAACAATCACCACAGTTAGAACGCAGAATAACTCCATTGCTCCGCCCTCAAACTCAGTTAGTCGTCAAGGCACCAATGAGCTGGTCTCTGTGCTTAAATGTTCTCTTGAAAGAAGGCAGAAACCCCCTTTCCCAACCAGGGCAGGCCTACTCATGGAAAGTTACCAATTTAGGGCCTGAGTGTCCTTTTCATCTTGAAGTAACCTTTTTTGTTATCTACAAAAGGCCCAGAACAAATTCCTGTTAGAGGTTATGAGACCCCCGCCCAGAATCTACTATCTGGCCTGAATTGCCTGGATTGCATTCCTGCGTGACGCATAGCCGTTGCTGACCCATGGTCCCACTGCGTGTATCTAGCCGCACCAAATATAGAAAGAAGTATTAAGAATGAACTGACTGGTGGGAGATGGTTAATTGGTACAAAGTGATTGGCTGCCTGCGCAAGAACCTTGATATAATATTTTAAATCTATTGGATGTTTATGCGCGGGCTTTTCTGTAGCGGCGGGAACTATCTCTTAAAAGATCCTCCCTGGAAGGGTTCGGGGGCTCTTAGCCACTGACCACTTGGGGTCATGCTATGGGCCCGAGTATACTCGCTTATTAATAAAACCCTTGTTTTTGCATAGGACCCGGTCTCTCAGAGTTTTCCTTGATAGGTGCGGCGCTCCGAGGCTCCCAGTCAGTCACCCCATCGGGTGGCCAACTCTTTCACTCTGTGCTTAAAGTTTTCTCTTTGTGAGTGGAATCACAGCTTGAACCCATTTTGAAACAGCAGTAGAATGTCTTGTTCTGAGTAGTATTCCATTCTTTTTTCACTTTTATTTTTCTTTTTTGGTTTCACACCTGGCGATGCTCAGAGGTTACTCCTGGCTCTTCACTGGGGAATTACTTCTGGCAGAGCTCGGGGGACCATATGGGATGCCGGGGATCCAACGTGGTCAGGCACGTGCAAGGCAAACACCCTACCTGCTGGACTATCGCTCGCGCCCCCCCCAGTAGAAATTTTTTGCTTTTTGGGTCACACCCAGCGACGCTCAGGGGGTTACTCCTGGCTCCTCACTCAGGAATTACTCCCAACTACTCCCAGCGGTGCCTGGAGGACCGACCATATGGGATGCTGGGGACTGAACCCAGTTCGGCCACAGTACAAGGCAAACACCCTACCTGCTGGACTATCGCTGGTGTGTGTGTGTGGGGGGCAGAAGAATTTTATTCTTTGTTTATTCCAGTTTATTTCTCCTTTCTCATTTGGGTTGTTTCCATTGTTTGACTATTAAGAGAGTAACTTTACATAGCCAAGACAACAAGTTGTGGGAGCTTAGACTTTCTTTATCTTTAGGAATTGTCCTAGACTGCTCAAATTCATATGTTAAATTCCCAGCAGGGGCCAGAGCCCTAGCGTTGCATGCAGCCAACCTGAATTTGATCCATCCCATATGGTCCCTGAGCACCACCAGGAGTAATTCCTGAGTGCAGAGCCAGGAGTAACCCCTAAGCATTGCTAGGTGTGATCCAAAAGAGAAAAAAAAAGTCCCAATGCTCAGAGTGACTAGAGAGAGAGAGAGAGAGAGAGAGAGAGAGAGAGAGAGAGAGAGAGAGAGAGAGAGAGAGAGAGAGAGAGTGTGTGTGTGTGTGTGTTTGGGGTTGGGGGGTGCACACATCCAGCTGTGCTTTGGGCAAGCTGTGGGGTGCCATAGATGCTGGGGATTCAACCCAAGTTGGTGGTGTGCCAGGCAGACACCCCCCCAGCTGTACTGTCTCTCTGTACTGACCCTGAGCTAGTGTTTATGAAGGCTACATGAGGTCCTGAGAGTGAGAACTGGGGTGGAGGGTTGGGGGCACCAGTAATCTCTCTCTTTCTCTCTCTAAGCACGAGAGGAAGGCATAGGGGATGCGTAGTGATGACCAGGAGGTCATCCTTAGTGGTTACTTTCCCGCTAGTAACCACTTTTTACCAACACCCTGGTCCTGGGTTTAAGGCCAGCTGAAACTGTCTATGCTTAAAACATTCAATCTATGTTTCTTGTTTTCGGACGGGGGGCTGTCACAGCCAGCAATGCTCAGGGCTTACTCCCTGGCTGTGCTCTCAGGGATTACCCTGCAGAGGCTCTGGAGACAATATGGGATGCTGGGGATCGAACCCGGGATGGGTGTCTGCAAGACAAGCGCCCTACTGAATGCATTCTCTCTCCAGCCTCCTATCTGTGGATCTTTGTTATGGCAGTGAGCAAACCACGCCAAATGCATGGCTAACTTACAGGAAATTGCCAAACTCTCTTCTGGTTGGCTGAACCATTCTACCTTCACATCCACTACATAGAAATGGCTCTGCAACTTTGCCAATATATCATCAGCCACTTTTCCGTGTGTGTGTGTGTGTGTGTGTGTGTGTGTGTGTGTGTGTGTGTGTGTGTGTGGGGCCTGTGCGTGCGTGTGCTGCACTGGATTTTTAGAGCAAATAATCTCTCACAAAGGAAGCAGTTGAAAGCTGGAATTTTTTGTGAATGCCTCCAGTTGTGCTCCCAAACTACTTTGCAGTTTCTTTTTCTCTTTCTTTTTGGCCTCATTCTCTTTTCTCTTTCTAGGGTAACATCTCCAAGGCTGAGCCAGTAGAGATTTGGCAAATTCCAGTTTTCATCAGTGGCAAATCTATTCATGAGGCAGTTAAGGAAGAGTTGAAGTAAGGTGCGGGCTGGCTTCTTGGACCTTGTGCTTGAAGTTTTCTACCTCAGAAACAAACAAAACTAAACTAAACTAGATAAGGTCTGCTCTCTCTACCATGTCAGTTTTTTTTTAGTTTATTTAATTTTTTGTTTGGGGGAGATCAAACCCTGCACTGCTCAGGGACTTCTCCTGGCTCTGTGCGCAGGGACCTTGAGGTGTTGGGGATCAAACCCAGGGCTCTGGTATGCAAAAGCTTACACTGTGATAGCACAGCCGGGGAGGGCATTTGCCTTGCATGCAGCCTATGAAGGCTCAATCCTCAGCATTCTATATAGTCCCCTGAGTACTGCCAGGAGTAATTCCTGAGTGTAGAGCCAGGAGTAACCACTGAGCATTGCCAGGTGTGACCCAAAAAAGCAAAACAAAACAAAACTCTGAATTTTTACTCCTGTTCTATCTTGAAATTCTTATAATTATTTTGCTTTTTGGGTTAACCCAGCAATGCTCAAGGGTTACTCAGGAATTACTCTTGGCAGTGCTGGGGAACCATATGGGATGCAGGGGATCAAACCCAGTTGGTTGCATGCAAGGCAAGCGCCCTACCAGCTGGACTATTTCTCCAGCCCTGAAATTCTTTTTTTTTTGGGGGTGTCACACCCGGTAATGCTGAGGGGTTATTCCTGGCTCTGCATTCAGGAATTGTCAGTGCTCGGGGGACCATATGGGATGTCAAGGATTGAACCAAGGGTCAACTGCATGCGAGGCAAACGCCCTACCTGCTGTGCTGTCACCCAGCCTCCTAGCCCTGAAATTCTTATAATTTTTTTAATTAGGGGACCTGCCAGCATTATAATTTCTCACTGGGTCTCACAAATTATATAACGAGTCATTGGAAAGCGGGCAGTTTCTTCACTGTTCATCCTGCTCTCTCTCTCTCTCTCTCTCTCTCTCTCTCTCTCTCTCTCTCTCTTTGCTTTTTGGGTCACACCCAGAAATGTCCAGGGGTTACTTCTGGCTAGGCACTCAGGAGTTACTCCTGGTGGTGCATGGGGAACCATATGGGATGCCCAGGATCAAACCCAGTTGGTTGCATGCAAGGCAAATGCCCTACCCGCTGGACTATCATTCGGGCCCCCTCAGTGGTCTCTCCTGCAAAGCATCCGGCCTCACCGTTTTTCACCCAGTATCCAGGAACCTCTAGACCTGCCTCCTGACGTCACTGGGCAGGAGTCCAATTCAGATGGAAGCAGCATAGAGTTCACTGACCCACAATATTCAAATGAGGATTTGCCTTACTAGGGTTTGATTAGAGGCAGATGAGCCCTGCCTTTACCTCCTGAATTGTACTTGGTATCCTGTCATCAGAAGAATTGTCTGTCTTCCTTCCTGTAGCCTTGGCTGCTAGTAATACCTGACCCCACCACCCTCGACCCACTTCTTTCCTTTCCTTGAGTGGTGTTTCTGGGGAGGCCACATCCAATGGTGTTACAGGTTTATTTCTGCTCTGGGCTCAGGGATTACTTCTGCAGAGTGGCATTTGCAGGCCATTCCTGGTGGTGCTTAGAAGGTTGTTTCCTGCCTTAATGCTAGGGACCGCGTGGATTGAACTGGGGTTCTGGCACCCAAGCAGCCCTGAGAGCCATCTCCCTGGCGCCTCATGTATTTCGGCCCTGAAGTGGAACAGAAGACACCTCCTCTGGTTGTGAGGAGAAAATGAGAGGACGTGGGTGGGGTGGCCCTGACTGGGTGACGTGGTCCTCTCTCGCTGACAGGAAATCCCTGTCACCTACACGGGAAGGGGTGACACCTGGCGATGCTCAGAGCTTCCTCCTGGCTCTGTGCTTGGGGATCATTCCTGGAAGGCCTGAGCAACTGTGTTGGGTGCTAGGGATCGATCCCGAGCACAGTGCAAGGCAAATAACCTAACAACTGTTCTATCTCTCCAGCCCCAAGAATACATTTGTGCTTCTCAAAAAAGCTCTTTCCTGTCCGGCTTGGTCTTGGGGGGAATCAGGCCCTATGTAGCGTGAGGAAAGGGCTGCCGGGTGATCAGGAACTAGGTCACCCGGAATTGGAGACAAAGAACTCAGGACACGCTAACTTCAGTTCCACGGCACAGAAACCTCAAGCCACTACATTCACAGCAGAGAGCATTCTTCCCCAGTTTTGGAAATCTACCTATGGGGCCCAGATGAAAAGGTTCATGACAGACCTACCAAGCTGGGAATCTGATGAATGTGAAGAGAGCGACAGCTGCCTGGGTCTTTAAGATGGGGCAGAGGCGGGAGATAGTACAGTGGGTAGGGCTTGGAAGTGGGTTCAGTCTCCAGCACTGCTTTTGGTCCTCTCAGCCCCACTGGGAGGGGATTCCCCAACACGGGGCCAAGAATAAGCCCTTAGCACCCACCGTCTCCCCTCTCTCCAAAAAAGGGAAAAGAAAACAGATAGGATAGACATTGTCCTGAAAGAGTGAAATCCAGGTGGCCGGGATGCAAATCCCAGTGCCACTCTCTCCTGTCATTTTCCTATCAACCCCCTTCTATAAGCCAGTTTGTACCTCACTGTCCCCCATCTGTTAGCTGAGGAGTCAGTAACCCCGCCCTCCCGCCGACTGCAGGTTGCTGGTGATATCACACAGGAGCTGTTGACGCCAAACGTTGCTCACCAGAGAGGAAAGTATATAGTCTGCTAGCCCTGGTCACTGCTGCCACGTTTGGGTAACGTCTGGTGGAGTCCACAGTTTTAGGACTTTTTTCTTCCACCCTGGGGGTAGCTGGCTTTCTGGGGGGGTGGGGGAGGGAGAGAAAAAGGCCTCTCAGCGGGGTTCTGTGAGTCCTGAAACAGGACGGGACAGGAAAGGAGGCCTTTGCTTGTTGCCTGGTAACGGGCTCTCCTGACACACGAGGATCCTGGCTGGTGTTTCCAGGTAGCTAGGTGGGGGATTATGGTCTATAGGAAGGTAAGAGCTAAACAAAGGGGATTTCTTCGGGCGGAACGGAGACTTTTTTTTCTCCTTTGTGCTTGGAACTGGTAGTGGGTCAGCAAGAGGGGCAGCCTCCTGGCCCTGCCCAGTCCACTGACGGGGCTGGGGGGCTGTTTATGCGGATCAGACTTGGTGCATCTCTGTGTCCATGGAGACGGGGCAGGGACTCTTTCCCCAGGCGCTGTGGGAGGGTTATTTAACTCAGGCCCAGGTCCGTGGCACCAAGAGTTTCCTTCTCTTGGAACCCTCTAGGGCCCTCCCCGGCTCTCTGCACCAGCAAGATGGGGTGTCACACCAGCAAGAGCACCCAGGTGGTGGGAGAGTCCCAGAAGCCTGGAGAAGAGCCGGAGGGAGAAGAGCCCAACCTGGAGACGGTCACCAAGGCAGCAGATGGCCAAGACGGCGCCTCATTGAAGGACGGAACCCCAGAACCCAAGAGCTGAGATGCTTGTTTCTCCCACGAAGCCCCCTCACCTCATTTCTGAAACTGCCTTTGGCCAAAGAAACCTGAGATGATCTCCATCTTGAGAAATTCGGAATGGACAGAGATGCTGGCCTGTGGGATTCAGACTTCAAACGTTTGCTTCTTCAGGCTTGCTTGTTGGAACTGGGTAGAGGCGGACTCTTATTTCCGCAGCTCCATGAGAAAAGGGGAAATGTTTTCAAATCTTCTAGGACTTTCTCACAGCTTCTGGAAACAGATGAGCCCCTAGCTGACTGTCCTGGCTGCAGAGAAGACCAGCTGCAGATCTCGGATGGCCCAAGAACCCCCAGTGGCCTCTTCGCTGGAAGCTCAGAGCAGCGCTGCTGTAGAGTAGATTGGGGTGTGGGGTTCTTGGCAATTTGAGGTGTGACTCACAGCACGACTCTCTCTCTCTCTCTCTCTCTCTCTCTCTCTCTCTCTCTCTCTCCTTTTTCTCTCTCCATGGCTGGCTTGAATAGCCAACATCCCACACAGGAAGGCTTTGCATTTGGCTCGCACTACACTGTCTGTATGAATAATTTAATATTTAGCTCAGAGAATTGTTAATGAATAATGGGAACAGTGGGCGCAGACTGTGATCGTGTACAGGGAAGGCGACATGGCCTTGATCATCTTGTAAGTGGAACAGGAGCTGGTCGGGAAAATGGAGGAGGCGCAGGTTCCTGGGTTTTTACACCCCGGGCAGAAAAAAAAAGTCCCTCTGCTAATATTCATGTGTCTCCTCATTATCCAAAGTCTGTCAATTTGAGCCCTTCAGCATCTGAGCTAAGCGTTGCCAGCCTTGGGGAAGAGCGCACTGTTTGCTGACGCCTGCCAGCTTCCCTTCCCGCCCTCCCCCACCCCCCCATGTGTTTTGTTTTGAATTTGACTTGAAAGCGTTTTAATTTGAAATCAAGTAGACATGTTTGCAAATAAATGATGACACAACACATTTGGAAGATGGGGTTGGGTACGAAGGTCTGAGCTACAGGCTGGGAAAGTTGGGGCCCATTCGCTGAACGGAAACAAGCAAAGAGACTGTGGAGCCTGGTAGACCGTGGGGTACTTTCCAGGGGGTGGTTGAGTGAGTCTTTGCAGCTATTTCCCCTGTTCCAGGATGAAGAGATTGGGAGTTAAGGGACTCACCTGACCATGGGCTTCTCCCTGCCACAACACAGAACTCAGATTTGAAGTCCAGCAAGGTGGGCCCTGGATTCATGCTGAGGAACACCCAGAGAGAAATCTGCTTTAAGTAAAGGGGCCCTCCCAGGAGTCAATGGGGGTTCCAGTCCCAAGATGGCTACTCCGAGGGTGGGGGACAATTACTCTGATGGACCTACTAGCTGGTCAGCTAGGTATGACCTCCACCCACCCCTGGCAGGACCCCTTCTTTGAACTCTGGTTGTGGGGGCAGGGGGCTGTGGGCAGAGGGTGGGTGGGAGGGATGAAGGAGATGGAAGAGAGAAGGGGAGGTAGTGGGGCGGGGACGAGGAGCAGCAATCCGCTGGAAATGACCTCTCTTGGTGGCCATAGACATTTCAGAAGCTGAATAGGATTCTTTTGAGATGACAACACAGACAGAGCAAAGAGAAGGAGAGAAGGAAGGGCCAGAAGTAATGCGATTCAGCCTGAAGGGGACAAAAGGTTCCTTTAGCTTCAGCCTTCCCAGGAAGGGGCAAGGAGAGAGGATCATCGCCGGTTCAAGCCCTCCCCTGTCCCCTGGGGTGAAAACCTTCCGTGGGGCCAGGAAACAGGCCTGGGCTTGCAGCTGGGGATCAGGAAGTCAGGCCCTCTTTCTCCAGCTTCCTGGGGATTGGCCAATTTCTCTTGCTCACTTTTTTTAAAGACAATTCTGTTTTTCTCCTTCCTCCTTCCTCATGGAAATTCACCGTGAAAAACAGCCTTGTGTCTGGGCAGAAGTGGCCTGTGGTGTTCACCTCGGAGGAGAAAGTTCTGAGCTGGTGGGCAAGGCTTTGATGCGAGGGTGCTGCGCATTCCAGCACCTCCTGAGGGTGGAAGTTTCTCTGCTTCTTAACAAATCAAACAAGGAGCTTCAGGTCTTGAAAAGCTCAGAAACAGAGTGATTTGTTTAGTTTCCTCCTGGGATGGTGCAAAATGCTCATTTAATAAATTCAAAGTCTCTGGGGGGCTTAACACACACACACACACACACACACACACACACACACACACACACACACACACACACACCAGGCTACTTCATTCCCACCCCCGTGGCAGGCATGCTGCAATTTTCTTTTTCTTTCTTTTTATTTTTTTTTTTTTTTTTTGCTTTTTGGGTCACACTGGCAATGCTCAAGGGTTACTCCTGGCTCATTTGCTCAGGAATTACTCCTGGCGGCGGTGCTCGGGGATCATATGGGATCGGGGGATCGAACCCGGTCGGCCACTTACAAGGCAAACGCCCTACCTGCTGTACTATTGCTCCGGCCCCCTGTGTGCTGCAATTTTCAAGCACAGGAGAAAGCACCCTTCTTCTTCTCAACGACAGGCCATTGTTCAGCTAGCCCCAGCAGCAGGCCACTGCTCCTTCCAAGCGAGCGAGGCTCAAGTGCCTGGTCACAGTAGCAAGAATCACGGCCACTGGTCAGCACAGGTGACACTGGAGCCTCATGGCTCTCACCCCCTTCTCAGAGGGGCTGCAAGAGGAGGATGGATCAGTTCACTCCCCCACGCCCCTTTCTCGGTTGGTGTTGCTGCCAGAACGGGTGGTGGTGTTTGCCGTGGGCAACTCCTGTGGCTGTGATGCTTGGCCCACACCTGGTTGCCGTGTGGCTAAGCTATTGGGGAGATGGAGGGGCATGGGTTGGTCACAGAAAGCAGAGCTGCCCGAACCATGACCCAGGCATGTGTGTGGTGGCATCAGAGACTGAACTTGTATGGAAGCATTTTTTGAAAAAAAATTTTATTTAGATGCTTGGGCCACACCCAGAGATAATTAGGGGTTATTCCTGGCTCTGCACTCAGGAATGACTCCTAGAGGTGCTCAGGGGACCATATGGGATGCCGGAGACAGAACCTGGGTAGGTCGCATGCAAGGCAATCGCCCTGCCCACTGGACTGTTGCTCTGGTTCCACAGGGAAGTGCTCTAGCCACAAAGCCATTCCTGACACTTAGTAACTAACTTGCCTATCCCCCTATCATCCACTCACCCAGCCTCCACACATCTCTCCTTTTGTATCTATTTATCAGTCTTTCTCTTCACATCTCTTTCTCTCCGTTAAGTACATAGATTTTTCCATTTATATGAGAACATGTATTTCCCTGATGAAATTAAATCTCCCTCACCTTGCCCTCCCCCCCCCCCCCCGGGGGGTGTCAGGGATTGAACCCAGGGCACAATACATGCAAGGCAGCACTCTCACATCGAGTCACTTTCTTCACCTAAGTTTTATCCTTTGCTGTTTTGGGTTGTACCAGGTGGCACTCAGGGTTAGGTCCTGGCTCTACACTTTGCACTTGGGATCACCCCTGGTGGTACTCAGTAATGGAGTGTCGGGAATTGAACTCAGGTCAGCCACTGGCAAAGCAAGCACCCCTAGCAACTATGCTATCTCTCCAAACTCTATAGCATTTTTTTTTTTTTGCTTTTTTTGGTCACACCCGGCAATGCTCAGGGGTTTCTCCTGACTCTACACTCAGGAATTACTCCTGGCGGTGCTCGAGGGACCAAATGGGATGCCGGGGATCGAACCCAGGCCGCACGGACCAGCCACATGCAAGGCAGACACCCTACCTGCTGGGCTATTGCTCTGGCCCTACAGTAATTTTTTCATGTGTGTGTCTGTGTGTGTGTGTGAGTTGTGTCTTTGGATTACACCTGACTTTGTGCTCAGGAATCATTTCTGGCAGAGCTCAAGGGACCCATGGGATGCTAGGGATGGAACTCAGTTTGACCTCAGGCAAGGTAAGCTCCTCAGTCACTGGCAGATTCTTCTGTTTTGTTTTGTGGCCAAGTTTAATGGTGTTACTCCTGTGCTGGCATTAATCCTGGCAGTACTCTGGGGACCATATGATGCCAGGAATTGAAATGAGGTTGCCTTTATAGCAAGGCATGTACCAGTAACCCCAGTACTATCTCTCTAGCCAACACCTATTCGAATTTTTTTTCTTTTTGTGGGTTTTTTGTGAGGGGGAGGTGGTTTGGGCCACACCCAGTGATATTCAGGTTTTACTCTAGCTCTGCACTCCAGGCTTATTCCTGCCAGTGTTTGGGGAACAATATGGGTTACTGGGGGAGCAAATACAGGTCAGGCGCATGCAAGGCAAATGCCCTATCCACTGTACTATCCTCTCTATCCCCATTTTTTCCTATTTTGAAGTGAAAAATTTTTTGGTTTTTTTTTTTCTGCTTTTTTGGGTCACACCCGGCAATGCTCAGGGGTTACTCCTGGCTCTGCACTCAGGAATTACTCCTGGCGGTGCTCAGGGGACCATATGGGATCCCGGGATTGAACCCGGGATAGCACAGGCCAGCTACGTGCAAGGCAAACGCCCTACCCGCTGGGCTACCGCTCTGGCCCCTGAAGTGAAATATTTTTATATAGAGAAATATGAGGGTAGGGGCTGGAGCAATAGCACAGTGGGGAGGGCATTTGCCTTGCATGTGGCTGACCTGGGTTTGATTCCCGTCATCCCATGTGGTCCCCTGAGCACTGCCAGGAGTAATTTCTGAGTGCAGAGCCAGGAGTAACTCCCGAGCATCACTGGGTGTGACCCAAAAAGCAAAATTACTTGATTACTTGAATTCCGTTATTCATGGATTTGCTCAAGCGGGCGCCAGTAACATTTCCATTGGACCCTATCACGTGCCAATGTAGCCCAATGGCATCTGGTTGATTCAGGAATATGAAGAGCCTCAAACTGTTCCTTCAGGGTCTTGACAAGGAAGTCTGACCATCTTGCAGGTGGACGGCCACGTGATCTTTTGACATCCTGTGGGATCCAGTCGGTAACGGCTCTAGTCCAGCGGTCATCTCCAAATTGGTAAAAAAAAATGTATTTTACCTCCAAAAAGCAAAATAAATAAATAAATAAATAGATAGATAAATAAATAAATAAAAGTGCAATAAAATAAATAAATACAGAGAAACATGAGGGCAGTGAAAGATACGCCTTTAATAGAGAACACAATTGCTCTCAGTGCAGATGGGGTAGCCGAGTACACTTCTCATGTTGAGGTGCCCGAAAATAAAAAAATCTCTGTCTCTGGGGACGACCTGCTTGAACCCAGCTTCTTAAATTATAGGTACCTGAATGCAGGAATTGGGAAAATCTTAAAAAATGGTTTGAAATGCATTACTTTATGATTTATTATTGGTAAAGTTTGATTTACTGGCTCTTTCAGGGTCAGGGGAATGAGATCCATTGTGTTTACTGGTTTTGGCATAGTGAATACGTGATGGACAGCTTGCCAGGCTCAGGCCACCCACCTACAACATGATCAGACTTCTTCATCAAGACCCTGAATGAACGGTTTGAGGCTCTTGGTATTCCTGGAGCAAGCAGATGCTTTTGGGCTACACTGGCACGTGACAGGGACAAATGGAAATGTTATTCATGCCCACTTGAGCAAATCGACGAATAACGGGATGTCAAATGATCAAAGTTTGATTTTTGTGCTTTGATAGCCAGGGTCACCTAAAAATTTCTATGGTGACGGGCGGAGCAATACTCCAGCGGGTAGGGCATTTGTTTGCCTTGCACGAGGCCGACCTGGGTTTGATCCCCAGCATCCCATATGGCCCCTGAACACCCCCAGGAGTAATTCCTGAGTGCACAGCCAGGAGTAACCCCTGAGCATTGCCGGGTGTGACCCAACAAGAAAAAAAATTTCTATGGAGAAAAAGGTTTGGAAGTGGAAAACACTGCTGGTGAGGTAGCACAGTGGGTAAGGTGCTTGCCTTGCACGTGACAAACTTAGTTTCGATCCCTGGCCCCCTATATGGTCCCTCAAGCACTGCTAGAAGTTATGCCTAAGCACAAAGACAGGAATTAGACCTGAGCATTGCCTGATGTGACCCCCAAAACCAAAGAAAATAAAAGGAGATCATAATCTATCCATAAAGAAAAGTGGAGCAGCAGCTTGCCTTGCCTGAGGTCAACTTCAGTTCTATCCCTAGCATCCCATAGGGACCCTTGAACTCCACCAGAAACGATTCCTGAGCACAGAGCCAGGAGCTACAAAAGATAGAGTGAAAAGGACTCTAAATGTGTCAATAGACAGGGAAAATCAGCCTGGGATTTGGGGGGTTGTGGGGGGAAGCAGATGCAAGCTTTCTACTAGCCTGGCAGTCCAGCATTCCGGCATTTGGGGCAGAGACTCCAGGACCAGGTGGAGAGGAGTGACAAATCTAAGTTTTGGAAGGGTTGATTTGATTTTTGTGGGTTCACACCCAGAAATGCTCAGGGGTTCCTCCTAGCTCTGCACTCAGGAATTACTCCTAGTGGTGCCGGTGGTCCATATGGAATGCTGAGGATTGAATCCTGGATTGCCCAAAGGCAAGGCAAGAGCCCTACTGTACTATCACTACGGTTCCGGAAGGGTTGAATTTGAAATGCTCTTCAGACAAAATTAAAACACAATATTAGTGACTGGAGTTAAGGCACTTGCCTTACCCGGGAATTATGGGCTAACCCAAGTTCCATTCCTGGTACTATATATGGTCTGCTGAGTACTGCAGGAGTGATGATCCCTGAGCACAGAGCCATGAGTGGCCCCCAAGTCCCAAACAAATAAGTGATAACAACAAACACAGTATGTGACTTCATTATGGTGATCATTACTATGTCCACACACTGCTGCTAAGGCTTCACTTATCAGACTCATTGAACTCATGAAACCACAAAAGTTGCTTCAAAGACGAGAACTCAGAGAATCAGGGAACTTAGCCTATCATGACAATTAGCCTAAAGATGAGAAATGACAGTTCTCAAAGCAGATAGGAATGTGACTGGGGCAGTTTGATGTTAGCAAAGGATACTTAGCAAATTCATATGGAGGTGAGGGGCTCCTCTCCGATCCATAGTTAGTGCAAATATTATTTTAAGTATTTGAGCAAAGAGGATGCAAAAAGTCCTTTCTTTAGTTTTGGGGTCACACCAGAAGGTAGTTGCAACAACTCCCAGTTTAGTGCTTAGGGGTCACATCCTTTAATTTGGGGACACACACATGATTTTGCAAACTCCTGGTCCTACACTCAGGACTTACCCCTGGTGGTGTGTTGAAGGACACGCCCTAAGGAGCTCTGGGATTCTGCAAGCCCATAGACATCTGCATTGCCCTGAGGCCAGGCACTCAAGCTAATCATCCCTCTTGTGCAAATCAAAAATATATGCTGGGGCCAGAGGGTTAGCACAGCAGGTAGGGTGCTTGCCTTGCACAAGGCCTATCTGGATTCAATCCTTATCATCCCACATGGTTCCCCGAGCACCACAAGAAGTAATTCCTGAGCAAAGAGCCAGGAGTAACCCCTGAGCATCGCCAGGTGTGACTCCAAAAGAAAGATATATATAGAAATATATATGTCTATATATATCTATATATCATGCTAATGCATGTTAATGCATATCATGTTAATGCATATTATGTATGTTAATGTTAGTGCATTAACATACACCTCAGAGACCTGTATTAACATACACCTCCCTGCAATAACATACGCCTCAGAGACCTGGGCCCTATAAAAGCATGATGAGAATGCTATTCAGGTCTCCCAAAGAGGAATTGAAAGATTTGTGTTTGGAATATCACGCCTCACTCAAGTGAGGGAAGGAACCCTGAGTTCGACCTCCATTGATGACTAAGAGTCAGGGACTCTGTCTCGTTTGCCAAGGCATCAAAAAATCAGATGGGCTGGACATGTAATGCAACTTTGAGATGACTGCTGGACTAGAGCTATTACCAACTGGATTCCACCACGGGATATCAAAAGATCACGTGGCCGCCCACCTACAAGATGGTCAGACTTCTTCATCAAGACCCTGAAGGAACAGTTTGAGGCTCTTGGTATTCCTGGAGCAACCAGATGTCATTGGGCTACTCTGGCACATGACAGGGGCAAATGGAAATGTTACTGGGTGCTAGAGCAAATGAACAAATAATGGGATGTCAAGTGATCAAGTGATAACTCATAAATCCTGAGCTGCCTTTGCCCATGGTTATGCTTCCCCCCATCTCCACAAGTGCCTGGCGTGAGAGGCAGGAACTTGGCCCTGGTAAATTAGCATTTCA
>JAJIBD010015556.1:0-22707 GCA_021461705.1 Cryptotis parvus | reverse complement strand
ACTGATGGGTATTTCCTCAGGTAGCGTGGTGCATATGCCCAGGCTCAGACGGGCCCTGACTGATGGGTAGTTCCTCAGGTAGTGTGTGCATATGCCCGGCTCAGACGGGCCCTTGACTGATGGGTGGTTCCTCAGGTAGCGTGTGCATATGCCCGGGCTCAGACGGGCCCTGACTGATGGGTAGTTCCTCAGGTAGTGTGTGCATATGCCCAGGCTCAGACGGGCCCTGACTGATGGGTGGTTCCTCAGGTAGCGTGTGCATATGCCCGGGCTCAGACGGGCCCTGACTGATGGGTATTTCCCTAGGTAGGGGGGTGCATATGCCCAGGCTCAGACGGGCCCTGACTGATGGGTATTTCCTCAGGTAGCGTGTGCATATGCCCAGGCTCAGATGGGCCCTGACTGATGGGTAGTTCTTTAGGTGACGTGTGGATATGCACAGGGCTCAGGCTTTTTTATTCTTTAATTGTTTATTATTATTATTATTATTATTATTATTATTATTATTATTATTTGCTTTTTGGGGTTACACCCCAGCGATGCTCAGGGGCTACTTTCTGGATCCGCACTCAAGAATTACTCCTGGCTGTGCTCAAGGAACCCTATGGGATGCTTGGGGATTGAACCCAGTGGGCTGTGTGCAAGGCAAACACCCTTCCCGCTATGTTATTGCTCCGGCCCCTATTATTATTATTGTTGTTGTTGTTGTTGTTGTTATTATTATTAACTTTTTTGGGTTATACCCAGGGATACTTAGGTTATTCTTGGCTCTACAGTCAGGAATTACCCCCTGGCGGTGCTCTGGGGAACATATGGGATGCCAGGAATCAAACCCTGGTCGACCACATGCACGATAAATGTTCTACCAGCTGAGCTACCGCTCCAGCCCCATGTTCTTTATTTTTATTTTTGGATCATACTGGGCAGTACTCACGGAACCATGTGCTGGGAGTGCATGTGAGACATGTGAGCACCTCAGGTAGTGTCCCCGCCTTTCACCTTTCCTGGCTTTTTCTTTTTTTTTTTTAAATCAGTGATAAAGGTGCAGTTATATAAACATGGAGATCATTAGATTTCTGGAGGTTATTCAGTAACTTTTGGTATATGTGATATGGCAATTTCTCATTGTTCTAAATAATATGTGCTTCTTATATTTTCTCCTCAGTATGTCAGGATGTATTATCAGTAATATTGCAATTGCTCAGTGTTGGCAAATATCAGAAGGGAACTTTTTTTCTAACTGTATTAGATTTAAAATTATTTTTTAAGAAAGTGAAAGATCGGGGCCAGTGGGGAGGGCGTTTGCCTTGCACCACGGCCGACCCGGTTCAATCCCTGGCATCCCATATAGTCCCCCAAGCACCGCCAGGAGTAATTCCTGAGCACAGAGCCAGGAGTAACCCCTGAGCATCGTCAGGTATGACCCCAAAAAAAAGAAAAAAAAGAGAAAGAAAAAAAGAAAGAAAGTGAAAGACTTAAAAATTCAACCATAGTTCAACTGAATTTGACCACAGTTCCATAGTTCCAATCCCTGAAAGCATTTTGACACATAATCTCTCTGTAGTTTTATAATCATACTTCAACAAATAAACAAAATGTGTGAAAATATCATGCTGTTAAGATGCTTTGCAATATGGAATATTTCACTATGTACTAGTCCACTGAGGTCCTGGAGTTTTTCTCCTGCTGTGTGGGTTGTTGTGTTGCTGTATTACTTTGTTGCTGGAATAATCAATCACACCTTTGTACTTTAAGCTTTTGCTCCATAGTTACTTCCTTGATGAAATCAAGAGGAGTTGTGAGGTTTTCTCTCTAAAGTGTTTTTTAAATGTTTTCAGAGTCTAAGCCCTGCTTGCTGCATTCGGAATATTGATTATTGATTACTAGTATTATCATTTATTGCAAAGGCTTATTTTTAAAAAATAAATGAATGGTTTGTAACGTCGCACAACCTTCCCTGTTGAAGACTTATGTTGATGGCAGACGAGTCTCAGACCTTAAGGGTTTTGTGTCGCCCTTATACAGACGGAGCTTGTGGAAGGGGAAGAACATGATCGCAGGATAACCAGCCGCATAAACCTAATCGATCTGGCCGGCAGCGAGCGCTGCTCCACAGCGCAGACTAGTGGAGATCGCTTGAAGGTGCGTGTGAGGCTCTTAAGTGGCTTTTTAGGACGTTTAAGATTGAACTTCTACAAAGAAAGGAGTAGAGTCATAAGAAAGTTGCTGGTTTGTGGAGAGTTTATTGCAGTGGTCTGAGGGGAAATATGTTTTGTGGAATCAGCTGGTTTTCCAGCAGTTGTTTTAGATTAAGAAAACTTAAAAAAATATCTTTCTACAGGAAGGTGTGAGTATTAACAAGTCCTTGCTAACACTGGGAAAAGTCATATCTGCGCTATCAGAACAAGCCAACCGGAAGAGAGTTTTTATCCCCTATCGAGAATCTGTTCTGACCTGGCAAGTATCTCTCACGTAGGAGGAGTGTCGTACAGTACAGACTTTGGGGGCTCGGGGCTTGACTGCATTGAACATTGGATTTGGGCTGCCGGGCAGGTGCATTGGTTAGCCTTGGGAGGAAGAGAAGAGTTTAGCCATCAGGTTCTGAGCCAGAGTCCCTGTGTCTGAGTCTCAGCTCCACGTGCTGCGAGTACCGTGGCTCCGGGCCAGTCACGGCATCTGTGAAAGGGGACCATGTCAGTGCCTGCCCTCACGGTGCTTTTCCTTGTGGTTGTGGGACTCAGCATGGTGTAGGCTAATCCCGTGCAAGTTACTCTTATTCTGGTCATTATTAGGGCACACGTTGGGCTCCCTAAACCTTACCATGTATGTAAAGTGAAGTTGAATAATTTTGTTTGCTTAACACCCACTGGCTGGCCACGTACATGGGCTTTCAAGTGTCCTTGTTCTGAATGTTTCATTTCCATGACATTCTCTTGTTGCCTCAGTGGCCATATGGATATAAGCTCAAGTAGGTCATTCTGCTGAGGCTACTTGACAGCTTTCTTTGTTTTTTTTTTCTTTTTTTCTTTTTTGGGTCACACCTGGTGATGCTCAGGGGTTGCTTCTGGCTTTTCACTCAGGAATTTTCCTGGCGGTGCTCAGGGGACCATATGGGATGCCGAGGATTGAACCCCCGGTCAGCTGCATGCAAGGCAAATACCCTCCCCACTGTGCTGTCACTCCAGCCCCTACTTGACAGTTTTCTGTCTTTTGTTTCAGGGCTACACCACCTGTGCTCAGGGCTTATTCCTGGCTCTATGCACAGAGAACTCTCCTGGTGGATTTAGGGAACCATCTGGGATGTGGGGGTCGAACCTGGGTCAGCAGTGTGCCAAAGCAAATGCCTACCTCCTGGATTATAGTTCAGCTCACTTTGTTTGGGGCCACACCCAGCAGTGTTTGGGGGTTGTTCCTGCAGTGCTCAGGGACCGTGTACCAGGGCCTGAAGCTGGACACTGCATTTAAGGCATGATGCCAGGCCATTGAGCTCTCTCCGGCCCACAACTCTCTTTTAGTTGATTCACCTTTCTATGACTGCCACATCAAAACACTTAAAGGGAAATCGAATCTCGGGTTATAGCTTTTGAAAGTCAAGAATATCACTGTCTTCCCGTTCATCATCGATTTGCTCGAGCGGGCCCCAGTAACATCTCCATATGTCCTGTCTCATGCAAGTAGAGCCCAAGGGCATCTGCTTGCTCCAGGAACATACAGAACCTCAATCCATTCCAGAATGAGGTCTATAATTGTTACTGGTATTTGGCATATCAAATATAACACAGGTAGCTTGTCAGGCTCTGCCGTGCAGGTGGCATACTCTTGTAGTCATCTCTAAATCCAGCATTTATAGATGAACCATGCGGCCGCTTGCGGCCATGTGAGCTGGGCTGTGATAGGCTGGTCTGCTGGGTGGAGTTCTGACAAGAGGGAAGTCCGGATGTGGAAAATGGAGACCCTCATGGAGTGGGGGGGTCGTCTGGCTTGTTGCAAGGCTCTGCTGGGGTGGCGGGCCAGGGCTAGAACCCCGCCATCCCTCCTGGGCGCCTCGTGATCGACTGGGCACAGGGAGAACAAGTAGTAGAAAGTCAAGAATAGTGGAATTCATCCTGCTGGAATAAAGATGGATATTTAGTCTCATACTCCTTTTTTTTTTATTCTTCAACACTTTTTCAGGCAGTAAAAAGTACATTTTTGTTTCTACCTTCATTTGTCACTTTTTTTTTTTTTTTTTTGCTTTTTGGGTCACACCCAGCAGTACTCAGGAGTTACTCCTGGCAGTGCTCAGGGAACCATATGGGATGCCGGGAATCGAACCCAGGTCGGCCACATGCAAGGCAAACGCCCTCCCCACTGTGCTATTGCTCCGGCGCCTCATTTGTCACTTTGAGCATTTGAGAACTTGCTCCAGAGGGTTATGGTAGTCCTGGGACTATAAAAGTGAGCAAGAAAGACATCCTCATCTCGTGAGGAGACGCGGCATCTGACTAAATAAATCCCTGACTAGATTGTTGTTTCATGAAACAGTGTGAAAGTGTGAGAGAAAATGGTGGTCATGAGATCTGAACATTGCTATACATTTTTCAGAACCTGAGAACACTGGTGGCGGGAGTTGCCGCTGACGGTGGGATTGGTGAGGGAACACTGTGTGTCAGAAGTCCGACTATAGTGATTATGGAACTCGGTGTTTTAATTAAAAATTTTTTTTACATTAAAAAATATATATATTTTGGGCTTTGGGCCCTAAGCAGTAGGGCTCAGGGTCTAGTCCTCACTCTCTGTTTGGGGGTCACCCACCATGGGATTCAGGGGACCGTGCAGCGTGGAGGATCGGACCCGGGCCTCGAGCATGTGAGGCCTGCAGTTAACCTGTCGAACCCCCCGGGAGCCCCCACCTCACTTCTCAGTGGTGTCTGCTGGGTAGCATAGTGCATACTAAAGCCTTTGCTTTGGTTTGTGCTCTCTAGGCAAGTGCTGTGCTGTTTCTTTCTGGAAAATTGTTGTGGAAGAAATGTCTGACGAGGACCTTTTCTTCTTTTCCCCTGGAAGGCTGTTAAAAGGAAAGCCTGGGCGGGAATTCGAAGACTGCCATGATTGCCCACGATCAGTCCAGCTGCCAGCAACATTGAGGAGACGCTGAGCACCCTCAGATACGCCAGCCAGGCCCGGATGATCGTCAACGTCGCCAAAGTCAATGAAGATGTGAACGCCAGGTTAATCAGAGGTGAATGCCGTCTGCAAACTTACCTTTAAGCAGTCTTAGTCTCAGGTGCCTGTTATGAAAATGTGCAATTTCTAGAAATGTAGTACTTTTCCCTGTAAGGATAGAGATTTTCATACGAGGCCAGTCATCACTGGCCAGTGATGTCAAAAGAGTAGGAATAAGTCTGAGTCAGGGGAATAGCAGAATAAGGAGGGTGTGGATAAAGGGAGCAGTTAATTCAGAGGAGTTTTTTTTTTTTGGTTTTTTGTTTTTTTTTTGGGGGGGTCACACCTGGCAACACTCGTGGGCTACTCCTGGCTCTTTGCTTGGGAATTACTCCTGGAGGTGCTCAGGGGACCATATGGGATGCCGGGGATCGAACCCGGGTCAGCCTTGTGGAAGGCAAATGCCCTACCCACTGGGCTAGCTGGTTGTTTTTCTATATGGGGCCACGGGGGCCCTCCGGCCAGTGCTCTGGAGTCCCAGTGGTGCTGAGAGACAGGTTGAGGATTGTTTTTGAAAAAGACCACTTTGACGTGAGGCGAGTGAGGAGAGGAAGAGATAGGTACGGTGAAGAGGAGAGGGACAGTCTGATGATCCTTTTTTTGATGTTATTGTGCCTCTGGTAGTTTGATTTATCAAGTAAGAGATTTTGGCCTGTTCAGAAGGTCACTATCTGAGTCCAAAGGACTAACCAATGAAACCGGGTCATAATATTTGAATACTTACAAGGAATTGATTGTGGTTTTCTAGTGGACCCAAACTCCTTTAATTGGTAGTTAATTATTTCATTTATTTATTTATTTATTTATTTATTTATTTATTTTTTTTGTTTTGTTTTTTTTTTTGGTCCACTGGTGTAGGTAGGGGGGGGGGAGCCTACCCGCTGGGCTATCGCTCCGGCCTAGTTAATTATTTTATTATTGGGTGGAGGGAACCATGCCTGGGGTGCTCAGGGTGTGGTCCCAGCTTCTGTGTTCTGGGATTGCTCCTCTGTACTGGTCTAGGCAGTGCCTTTGCTCCTGTGTTATCTCCCCAGGACATCTGGTTCTTATGGGCAGCTGAGGGTAAGCAGAGACTTTCAGAGGTGTGGGCCAGAGAACATTGAGTTTGCTGTGTCATGGTCCATCTCCTCTTGCGGTTCCCCCAGCCTACTGTGTCATGGTCCATTTTCCTTTTGGGTCCCCCAGTTTTAGAAATGGAACCATTATCATTACCAGTAAGCACTGGGAATTCCAGTGTGGAAATTCTCGCATCTTTGGCCAATGCGCCCGTGTAAGGTGTGCCTGGAACAGTGCCAGTTCATGTCTGTTGCCGCTGTGTCTGGATGGTGGCCCCTTTCATCTCAAAAGTGTTCCTTTGGGGGCCAAAGAGATAGGGAAGTGGGTCAGGCATTTGCCCCTGTATGCAGCCAATCCAGGTTCGATTCTTGGGCCCTGGAAGCCTGCCAGAAGTGAAGCCTGAGCACTGGACTAGGAGTAAGTTCTGAGCACTGCCAGGAGTGGCCGCTAAACCAAAAATAGCTATAGAAGTGTTCCTTTGCTCACTGTGTGTCTGGCCATCCCGCTGATTGGGGGGCGTGCGTTGACACGGAGCACTGGCTCAGGTGAAGTCTCGGTTACAGGCAATGGGAGTAGCAGTCAGATCCAGGACTGGAATGATAATACAGCAGGTGGGGTTCTTGCCTTGCACACAGCCGACCCGGATTCCATCTCCGGCATCCCTAACAGTTCCCTGAGCACTATCAGGAGTAATTCCTAAACGCAAGAGCCAGGAGTAACCCCTGGGCATCACTAGGTGTAGCCCCAAAACAAAACACAAAGCAAACTGAAAGAAAAAAAAAGACCAGTAAGATTTAAGGATTTCCAATCCAACAGAAGCTTGGAGGATTAGGACCTTCAGGGGAAAATATCAGCGTTAGTTATCACGTTTCTGTTTTGCACATACTTAGAGCTGAAAGCTGAAATCGAGAAACTAAAGGCCGCCCAGAAGAGTAGCCGGAACGTCGACCCGAGCGGTACCGGCTCTGCCGGCAGGGAAATCACGTCCCTGAGAATGAGGCTGCACCAGCAGGAGCGGGACATGGCCCAGTTGCAGAGGTGGGTTCCGCCGAGCCGCGGGGGGCTGCGCATGTGGGGGCTTGTCTTGCTGCCTGTCACCTGACTGCAGTGGCCAGACCGAGTGTTTGTAGTTTAGTTTACATTATGGAGCATCATCATCCTGGGGTCCCGCGTCTGACTGCAAGGTACTCTTGGCTTGTTCCCTGCTGGAGAAGTCTGTCTCTATCTCTGTCTCTATCTCTGTCTCTGTCTCTCTCTCTCCCCTCTTCTTCCCTCCTTCCCTCCCCCCCTCTCCTCCTCTCTCTCCTCCTTTCTCTCTATTCCTCCCTCTCTCTCGTCTGTCTCCCTTCTCACTCTCACCACTCTGCGTATGTCTCTGAATAAAACTATTTTATTTCACTACTCATCATCTAAGACCTTTTCTGCCAAGGAAGATGACAGATGTAGCAATCAAGGTAGAGTTCAGGACTGATTTTCCTCTCCTGCAAAGAGGTGCTCCTGGCTGCAGCTGAGTCTCCTACAAATATATGAAGACATTTAGCATTTTAAATATTGCTAAAGTTTTTTTTTAAATCTTTATTATTGGCTGACTTAATTTTCAATCTTATCTGGAGACATTTGACTATTATTTTGTTTCTTTGGAAAGAATGTGGAAAGAAAAAATTTGAAAAAGCTGAACAAAGGAAGCTTCAGGAAACGAAGGAATTACAGGTATGAGAGCAACTTTGTAGCCTGACTTGAATGTTAAAGAAATGTGTAGATGTTATTTGTCTTTGGCAGGGGAGCCCTTCCAAGCAGTGTGAAGGGGTGCCCCTCTTCTTTCTGGGGGGTGCAGCTCAGTGGCGGGAACACTTTCCTTGCATGTGTGGGACCCTGGACTTTATCCCGGCATGCGCGTGCATGAACACACACACACACACACACACACACTCTCTCTCTCTCTCTCTCTCTCTCTCTCTCTCTCTCTCTCTCTCTCTCTCTCTCTCTCTCTCTCTCTCTCTCTCTCTCTCACACACACACACAATCCTTTTTTATTTTTTTGCTTTTTGGGTCAGACCCAGCAATGCTCAGGGGTTTCTCCTGGCTCTGCACTCAGGAATCACTCCTGGCGATGCTTGGGGGACCATATGGGATGCTGAGGATCGAACCCGGGCCGGCATGGGCTGGCCAGTGCAAGGCAAATGCCCTACCCACTGAGCTATTGCTCTGGCCCCACACAATGCTTTGTATCCAGATTCTTCCCAACGTAATGCCATAGAGGGAATTAGGGTTTTAAGATTTTCTTTGCTTTTTTTTGGGCCGTAACAGGCAATTCTTAAGGTTTGCTACTTTAGGACTCTCCATAAGGGATGTCACGGATTAATCCTGGGTCAGCTGTGTGCAAAGCAAGCACCCTATTTGCTGTGCTATCTCTCCGGCCCCAGGGATTTAAATATCTTAAGGGTGGGCCGTGGAGATGGTTCACAGGGCTGGACTTCACACTTTAAAAGCCCCACTTCACAGTCCCCTGAGCACCACTGGAGGATGATACAGAGGACATCAAGGTCTACATTGTGATTGTTTAGGGGGCTATAAGCTACTCAAAAATGCAGGGCTGGAGCCATAGCACAGCCGGTAGAGCTGTTACCTTGCACGCGGCTGACCCGGGTTCAATCCCGGCATCCCATATGGTCCCCCGAGCACCGCCAGGAGTAATTCCGAGTGAAGAGCCAGGAGTAACCCCTGAGCATTGCTGGGTGTGACCCAAAAAAATGCAAACGTACAGGCAGCTGTCGAATGAATTGGTAACTCGACCAAACAGAATGTCCTTGTAGGTAACAGGTGTTTGGGTCCTGGTGGCTTCCTGTGACTGAAGTGCACCTAAGTGGCCTGTGTCTGGGGAATAGTGAGTCGCTGAGGCTGGTTCCTGGGAAGAGACGGGGCAGTGAAGTCAGTAGCGTTTTTGTGCAGTGGACAAGGACATACCAGACAGCCAGTTCAAGCAGAGAAAACCTGTTCTCACAGACTGGTCTCAGCCTGGCTTGGATGTCCAGAGAATTTATGAGTGTGAATTTACACTGATGACAGAGACCTATAAGGCTGACCTGTGTTGGGGGCAGAGCAGTAGTACAGTGGGTAGGACACTTACCTAACATGCGGGCGAACCAACTTCAATTTCTGAATCTCATAAGGTGCCCTGAGCACTGCCAGGAGTGATTTTTTTTTTTTTTGGATCACACCTGGCGATGCTCAGGGGTTTCTCCTGGCTCTGTACTCAGAATTACTCCTGGCAGTGCTCAGGGGACCAAATGGGGTGCCAGGGATCGAACCTGGGTCAGCAGTGTGCAAGGCAAACACCCCCTCCCGTTGTACTATCGCTCTGGCCCTGGAATAATGTTCTTTGTTAGTAATAGAAAATTAAGTCTGAAGGGAACTAAGGCTGATGGCAGGGGTGGGGGGGTGGGGGTCAACTTAAATCAGCACCTTACTGATTTCTGAGGCTGTTGCTGTGATTCTGTCAGAGATAAGAGCCTGGAGTGAGGTGGTGACAAGGGAGAACATCCCATGTGTTGGTCTGCCCTGGATTCAGGAGAGAGAGGGGTTTGGCCTTGAGCGTGAAAGGCTGAACACATGCCCCAGCATGTGTGAGGCTCTGGGTATGAGCCCTAGTACCACACTCAGACACAGACACAGACACACACACACACACACACACACACACACACACACACACACACACACACACACACACACACACACGGTGTCAGGGAGGTGGCCAGCAGGCTGGGTTCAGCACATACTTTGTTGACCAAAGGCTCAGTCCCAGCAGCACCTGGTCTCCTGAGTACCACCAGGAGCAGCCCCCACTCACCATCAGGCCTGGGAGCGGCCAGTCTAGCTTACTCAGGGAGCGGGGATTGGTGCTTGGGTAAGGTTTTGGTAGGTGGAAAAAGGAAAATAGAATCTGCAGAGAGTGAAGAAGGGCTGGTGGATTTGTGCTCCAAGCAGGCGCTGGGTCTGTTTCCATGAGCCTGTGTCTTTCAGGGTACAAGGAGGTTAGGGTTAGGGACTGTAACTGTGGGTTAGGGACTGTTACACTGTTACTGTGGGTTAGGGTTTCTTACACTGTAACTGGGTGGGTTAGGGACTGTTACTGTGCATCAGGGACTATTACACTGTTACTGTGGGTTAGGGACTATTACAATGTTACTGTGGGTTAGGGACTGTTACACTGTTACTGTGGGTTAGGGACTGTTATACTGTTACTGTGGGTTAGGGACTGTTATACTGTTGCTGTGGGTTAGGGACTGTTACATTGTTGCTGTGGGTTAGGGACTGTTACACTGTTACTGTGGGTTAGGGACTGTTACACTGTTGCTGTGGGTTAGGGACTATTACACTGTTACTGTGGGTTAGGGACTGTTACATTGTTGCTGTGGGTTAGGGACTGTTACACTGTTACTGTGTGTTAGGGACTGTTACACTGTTGCTGTGGGTTAGGTACTGTTACACTGTTACTGTGGGTTAGGGACTGTTACACTGTTACTGTGTGTTAGGGACTGTTACACTGTTGCTGTGGGTTAGGGACTGTTACACTGTTACTGTGTGTTAGGGACTGTTACTATGTCTCTGTGGCAGGGAACTTGAGTCTTAACCATGACAAAATGAGAATGATTGGAAGCGAGCAGTGAATGGTCATTTGGAGAATTCCCCACTCAGGAGATTGGACCCAAAGTGGAAGGGACTGTGGACAGGGTGGTTGGGATGCTGCTTCCAGCTTTCAGATACGGGGTGAGGAAGGGGATACCAGTGAAGGTGCAACAGAAGGAACTGAGCGTACATCAAGACGAATGAAGCATAAGAAAAGTCACCATCTAATTGGTGATGAGTGTCCAAGGATAAAGAGGGTCAGCATAACACTTAAAAGTTCAACAAGTGGGACGGGAGCAGAGACTGGGGGAGAGTTCAGGGGTCAGGGGTGCATTTCTTTGCATGCTAAAAGACTGAAGTTTGTTCCATGGCACCGCAGGGCCCGTGTGCACTGTGACATTGTTGGGTTTAATTGTGGTGGCTCCAAACAACACCACCTGGGGCCAGAGTGATAGTCCATTAGGTAGCGCGTTTGCCTTGCACACGGCCAACCCGGATTCGATCAGTGACATCCCATATGGTCCCCTGAGCACCACCAGGAGTAATTCCTGAGTTCAGAGCCAGGAGTAACCCCTGAGCATTGCTGGGTGTGACCCAAAAAACAAAACAAAAAACCCCAAAACACCACCACCTTACTGGGCGTAGGTACTGACACATCTGTTCTGATTGGTTGAGGACCAACAGGAGTAACCCCTGGGCCCCTGAGCTCTGCTGCAGAGCAGACCTCCTCTTATCCCCGGCCCCCAAAATAGAGGGCCTCTGAAGGAGGAAGTCTAAGAGAACTTTAATTTATTGGGACTTTACCCCATAGATCTTTACTGTTTAACATTTTCCTTTCACTTCAGATGAATTCAATGTCATGCTTGTGGTTAAGTCTAATTTTTTCCCCCCCCCAATTCCTATCAGAAAGCAGGGATTACATTTCAGATGGACAATCACTTGCCGAACCTCGTCAATCTCAACGAAGACCCTCAGCTCTCCGAGATGCTGTTGTATATGATAAAGGAAGGAACAAGCACGGTCGGGAAGTATAAACCAAACTCGAGTCATGATATTCAGTTGTCCGGGGTGCTGATCGCTGACGACCATTGGTATGCTAATCCTCTTTCTCTGGTTAAAAAAGAAAATCTTTGGTTGGTATTTTCATAGCGTGATTCTACTGCTAAGAGTTTTCATTTGTACTGGATTCTTCAGCAGCATCTTTTTTTTTTTTTTTTTTTTTGCCTTTTTTGGGTCACATCCGGCAATGCTCAGGGGCTACTCCTGGCTCTGCACTCAGGAATTACTCCTGGCAGTGCTCGTGGGGAACATATGGGATGCCAGGGATCGAACCCAGGCCTGCAGAGAGGCCGGCCGTGCCAAGGCAAATGCCCTACCCGCTGGGCTATCGCTCCGGCCCCATCAGCAGCATCTTTAAGCCTGGAAGAGCACATGGTTTTGAGAGTTTTATAAGAATGTTGCGTGAATTTGTGTTCCGTTTTGTGCATGTGATGTGTTGACCGAATGATTTCATTTCTTGCGATCATAATTATAGATGAACGTAAACTTTTGTCCATCTTTTTTGAGGCGAGAATTTGGGGTGTGTATCAGGTGGATTTTGTTCACATTAAATGATTGTGTCTTAAGTGATTATGTGTTGTCGGTGCAACTGGAAACTGTTCTTTAGATTGGGTTTTCGAACATTATCCAGACTGATACGCTTTCAGCTTCACTGCTCTGAAGGACGGTGTGAGCTCTGCTATCTTTATTATTGCTGCAACCTGCTTCTCCTCGTTGACAGATGTTTGGGTTGTATACTAATTTTGCTGCCATACTGTTGCGAGTATTTTGGCAGACGGCTCCTGGTACAGATGAAGCGTTTTTTCTAGAGAAGTTCTCATAGTACATGAGTTAGGAGACTCAAGGGAAACCAGTAGGAAATCAGAGGCCTGTCAGGGGGAGTCAGTCTAGTGGGAGCTCTATTCTTTCTCTCTCTCTCTCTCTCTTCTCTCTCTCTCCCTCCCCTGCTCCATTTCCCACTCCCTCTCCACCCTCCCCACTCCTTTTAAGTTTTGGGCTGCTCTTAGTAGTACTCAGTGCTTATTTCTGCACTCAGGGATTACTCCTAGTATGCTCAGGGAACCATAAGAGATGCCAGGGATTGAACCTGGGTAGGCTGCTTAAAAGGCAAATGTGCCCCCCCCCACTGTAATTTTACTCCAGCCCCTCCCTGAAATTTTTAATAGATTTTATTTTCCTTAGAGAAGCTAGTATTTAAGTAATTTTATTTTATTTATTTTTTTTTTGCTTTTTTTTTTTTGTGTGTGTGTGTCACACCCGGCAATGCTCAGGGGTTACTCCTGGCTCTACGCTCAGGAATTACTCCTGGCGGTGCTCGGGGGACCATATGGGATGCCGGGGATCGAACCCGGGCCGGGCACAGGCCGGGCCGCATGCAAGGCAAACGCCCTACCCGCTGGGTTATCACTCCAGCCCCATATTTAAGTAATTTTAATACAAATACACATAGTAGAAATCCTTCCCACTACATTTTTTTTTTTTTTTTTGGGTCACACCCGGCAATGCTCAGGGGTTACTCCTGGCTCTGCACTCAGGAATTACTCCTGGCAGTGCTCGGGGACCCTATGGGATGCCGGGATCAAACCCGCGTTGGCCGCATGTAAGGCAAATGCCCTACCCGCAGTGCTATCGCTCCAGCACCAAAATTCTTCCCACTACAGAGCAAGCTTCTTCCCCCACCCTTACCCAACTTTTAAAATCTAGCTGAGTAAAGGAAAGAACACCACTGTTAGAGTGTTAGGAACACACAAGAGAGTTGCCCAAGCAGGAGCCTCCTGAATTTCCTTTCTATTTGGTCCTCCAATTTTCACACGGTGCTTTTCATTTATTTATTTATTCATCTCGCCTTAACAGTTCTATCAGAAACATTGATGGCACTGTGAGCATCACCCCACGGGGAGGCCAAGACCTACGTGAACGGAAAACACATCCTGGAGCTCACCGTCCTGCATCATGTAAGTGGGGCGGCTCCCATGTCAGCATCTGATTGCTTGATTCAGTCTCATCCAGCTTCTCTCCGCAGCAGGAGGACTTGACTGTGGTCAGGATCCATAGGAAAGTAGGAAAAGTCTCTGCCCTTTGCCGGTACTGGGCTATGCATTTGGCTCAGGAGCTGTGCTCAGGGTCTGCCATGTGTTCCGCGGCTTTTGAAAAAAGGGATTCAGGGCCCAGAGCGATAGCACCCCAGGGAGGGCGTTTGCCTTGTATGCGACCAACCTGGGTTCAATCCCCGGCATCCGATACAGTCCCCCACGCACCGCCAGGAGTAATTCCTGAGTGCAGAGCCATGAGTAACCCTTGAGCATCGCCAGGAAAATGGCCCAAGAAGCAAAATTAGTAAGTAAACAAACAAACAAACGAACAAATAAATAGAATTAAAATAAGGAGGACCTAAAAAAAAAAAGGAAAAGGAAAAAGTGATTCAGCAAGGGAGATTGTGTATTACCCAAATGCGGATGTTCTTGAAGTATTTTTCGGGTGAGGAGAACTGGCACAAACCAGTCTGTGGAGGGAAGCCCAGACCTTGTCATCTGTGCCTTGTATTTCAAGTGTAGGGAAGGGCTCAGCGCCGTGGTATCATTCTTTACTTTGGTTTTGGGGGTCACAGCCCATGGGCCCCATGGACGCTTTCTGATTCCAAGGTTCTTGGAGCAGGGTCTGCTAACAGTGTTCTCAGTGAACGCTGCTGCTTGTTCTTATTCTTCCGCTCTGTGTGCTTGGGTTTCTTGATTCCTTAGACCGGGGTGTCAGTTTGTCTCCTCACTGGGTCTGTGGGAGCCAGGAGGTGAGGCACTATGAGGCGCTGACCGCTGCGGCCATCCTGAACACGTGTCAGTGGCCACCACTTGGCGCTCATGAGCGATGCCCAGTTGCTGGGCAGTGATGTGTCCAGTGTGGCTTCTTGTTTGCTTTCAGCTGCCCTCAAACAATCCATTTTCTCGGTGTGCTTTAGGGTGACCGGGTGATTCTTGGCGGAGATCATTATTTCAGATTTAACCACCCAGTAGAAGTCCAGAAGGGGAGGAGACCGAGCGGCAGGGAAGCGTCTGTGAGCGAAGGCCCCAAGGACTTCGAGTTTGCCAAAAAATGAGTTGCTCATGGCGCAGAGATCACGTGTAAGTATTACTGTTAGTCTGAGGGTGAGGGTCTGGGAAACTGTGACAGTCTGAGGGTGGGGTCGGGGGAACTGTGACAGTCTGAGGGCCGGGTCTGGGGGACTGTGACTGAGGGTGAGGCTTTGGGGAACTGTGATGGTCTGAGGGTGAGGGTCTAGGGGACTGTGATGGTCTGAGGGTGAGGGTATGGGGGACTGTGACGGTCAGGGTGAGGGTATGGGGGACTGTGACGGTCTGAGGGTGAGGGTCTGGGGGACTGTGATTGTCTGAGGGTGAGGGTCTGGGGGCACTGTGATGGTCTGAGGGTGAGGGTCTGGGGGCACTGTGATGGTCTGAGGGTGAGGGTCTGGGGGACTGTGACGGTCCGAGGGTGGGGTCCGGGAAACTATGGCGGTCTGAGGGTGTAGTCTGGGGATGGTGAGCAGGGAGATGGACACCTCGTCTTAATCTCTGGTTAGTGACTCTCAGTGTGCTGACTTCTCATGGGTCACCGTTTTGCAGCAAACTCTTGCTTAGCGAGTCTTATATCCCTGCCACTGTGCTGGTCATCGGGATACAAAAGGCCGGTGAAGTGTAGCCGGCATGGAGGAGCCCACATATGGATTCCCTTCAGGACACCTGCCACAGGGGGCAATGCCTGGATGACTAAATGATTTTTTCTCTCTGTTTGCAATAAAAACTGTGCTTTAAAAACTAGCATTGATTCACAGTCCCACTGAAAAGAGTAAACATGTTAAAAATGAAAGAGAAAAACTGTTGAAACATGTTAAAAATGAGAGAAAAACTGTGAATGCGGTGCAGGTTGCTGAAGCAGGGTTTTATTTAATCATTGGGTATTTCCCTCTGTATTAATGGAAAACTACATGTTTGGAGCCATCCAATTACTATTGATAGTTGAAAGTATATGGCACAATCCTTATCAGCCATGTGCTTTTTGAGTGTGTATGGGTGTGTGTGTGTGGGCCACACCCAGTGGCACTCAGCTGACTGCACTAAGGGGTCTCTCCTGGTGGGGTTCAGGCAGGGCGGTGCCTGCTGTCCTGTCACCCAGCCCTATACCGTGTGCTATTAGAGTCATTTCAGTGTCTTCCTAATCTAGGACCAAAGCCTGAGTTGGGAGATGGTGTATAAAGTATATTTGCTTAAACTTTTTTGACTTATTGTAATACACCCTCAGTTTATGTATATTACATTGATTATTTATACTATTAAAAATACTGATTATGGGGCCAGAGCGATAGCCCAGCGGGTAGGGCGTTTGCCTTGCACGCGGCCGGCCTGTGCTGGCCTGGGTTCGATGCCCGGCATCACATATGGTCCCCCGAGCACTGCCAGGAGTGATTCCTGAGTGCAAGCCAGGAGAAACCCCTGAGTATCGCCGGTGTGACCCAAAAAGCAAAAAAAAAAAAAAAAAACCAAAAACTGATTATTCTATGTTATACTATTTATAGATGCTTACCATCACATTTTCTTTTTTTTAAATTTATTTTAACTTTATATAAACACCGTGATTTCACATATTATGAAAGTTGCTCATAATACGGTTGTTTCAGGTATTCAGTATTCCAAACCAGTCTCACAACCAAACCATAACATTTAAAAAAAATTTTATTATATCACTGTGAGATAAACCATTACCAAGCTGCTCATGATTGGGTTTCAGTCACAGTCTTCCACCACCGGTCGGTGCACATTTCCCAACACCAATGTGCCCTCAAGCCTGCCTGTGGCTTTTCCTTCTCTCTCTTCCTCTCTCCTCTCTCCTCCCTCCCTCCCTCCCTCCCTCCCTCTCTCTCTCTCTCATTTTTTCTCTTTCTGTCTCTCTCTTTTTTTTTTGCTTTTTGGGTCACACCTGGCAACGCTCAGGGGTTACTCCTGGCTCTGCACTCAGGAATTACTCCTGGATATGGGATGCCGGGATCGAACCCGGGTTGGCTTGCGTGCAAGGCAAATGCTCTATCCGCTGTACTATCGCTCCAGCCCCCATAACATTTTTAGCAGTCCATCGCCTTAACCACTCGGCCACCTCGGTCCCGTGTGCCCCATAACATTTTTAGATAACACTAAAGTACCAGAAAAATAGAAATGTCTGCAACAATACTTGATAGGTATATAAGCAATTTTAAATGATTTTTTATTTTGATTTGGAGCCACACCCAGTGGTCCTCAAAGGTTCGCGGGTGACTCCTAGGGCTTGAAGCTAGGCTTCGTGCATGCTAGCCTGCGCCCAGTCTGTTGAGCTGTTTGGCCCAAATTTTGTTTTCTTTTGTGGCGCTGCAGATGGAATCCAGGGCCTTCCACATACAAGGCATGTACTTTGCTGATGAGATCCGTCCCTCCCCAAAAGCAAAGATTTTGATTAGCTTATATTTCCATTGAATAGAGTTCTGAAACAAATTCCATCTTAGAATGCTGTGGTCAAAAGGTAAAGAAATTTCGTTCCAAGATTGAAAGTTATTTTTAAGAGGAATAAGCCATTTATTTGAAAGTAATTCGGAACCGTGCTGGTATGCGTAAAGAATTCCTGACAACGCAGCCTGAAATCTTTTGCTGCTCCGCAGACTAGAGTCAGAAATCAGAGAGGCACAACTGAAAGCAAAGGAGGAAATGACGCAAAGGGATCCAGCTCGCCAGAGAAGTGGCTCAGCGAGAGTTTTCGTCTCAGAAAGCTGCCTACGAAAGCAAAATCACAGCCTTGGAAGCAGAACTGGTAAACGGCGGGCTTGGATGGTGTCTTTCTCCGCTGTGCCTAAGGCGAGGGAGGTGCTGGCTGCTAAGTCAGCCCGAATCAGTGTGGAGGGCCACACTCTAATCAGCGGGAGGATTCTCCGGCTGCTTCAGTTTATGCCCATTACACTGGCAATGGCCCGGTGGCCGCTGGAAGAAAAGTCAATAGAAATAAACCGTCTTTCACTTCCCTGGCTCAAGGCTCACACCCAGATCCCTGAGGTCTTGCTTCTGGGAGAGCATTGTTTTTTGTTTGTTTTGGGTCACATCCAGTGATGCTCAGGGGTTACTCCTGAGTAGCTCAGTAATTACTTCTGACAGATTCAGGGGAATGTATGGGATGCCGGGATCAAACCCAAGACAGTTGTGTGCAAGGCAGGTACTGTACTATCTTAGTGCTGTTCTATCTCTATGGCCCCTGGGAATGCATTTTAGAGGAGGGCTAAGAGGAGCGGTGTTTATTTTTGGTAGATGAGCCAGCCTGAATGAGACAGAAAAGCAAAGGTTTTTCCTTTTCTGGTGCCTTGAATAAAGTGACTTTAAACTTTATTTATTCATTTGCTTTTTTGGGTCACACCCGGAAATGCTCAGGTGTTGCTCCTGGCTCTGCACTCAGGAATTACTCCTGGCGGTGCTCAGGGACTATACCGGGTGCCGGGGATCAAACTCCGGGTCTGCAGCATGCAAGGCAAATGCCCTCCCCGCTGTTCTATTGCTCCAGCCCTGGACTTTATTTTTTAAAGAATCTTTTATTTTTTGTTATTTGGGGCCACACCTGGTGCTTCTCAGGGCTTACTCCTGGCTTTGCACTCAGGTATTACTCTTGAAAGTTCTTGGGAGACCATCTGGGATGCTAGAGATTGAACCCAGGTGGGCTTTGTGTAAGGCAAGCTCCCTACCTGCTGTACTATCTCTCCAGCCCTAGGACTTTCGACTTTAAAATGCACCTTTAAAAAAGAAGAAAGCAAAACTTTGTATATTTTGCCCTCATTCTTTATTTTTATTCCTTAAAGAAAGAAGAATTTCAGAGGAAGAAAATGCAGGAAATGCATCAACAAAAGGCTCGTCACAAGATTGAAGAATTAGAAATGGCAAAGCATCGCCTTGAGCAGGAGATATGTGTCAACAAAAAGCGACTCGAAATGGAGGCTTTGGCCGCAAAGCAGGTGACCCCGCTTAGGCTCATTTACTGCGTCCTGAGGAAAAGCTTGGCTTTCTTTCCCCTTTTAACCTTTTTAGGAGGTGTGTTTGGCCATACTTGGCTGTGCACAGGGCTTATTCTTGGGTCTGATCTCAGGGATCACTCTAGTGGGTTTGGGGGACCATATGGGATGCTGGGACCAAACTAGAAACATCTCTTTTGTTTGTTGTTTTGGTTTGGGGTTGTGGGTCACACACCCAGCTGTGCTCAGGGATGACTCCTGGCCCTGTGCTCAGGGATCACTCCTGGCTCTGTGCTCAAGGCTTACTCCTGGCTCTGTGCTCAGGGATCACTCCTGGCTCTGTGCTCAGGGATCACTCCTGCCTGGCTCAAGGGACCTTATGAGATAGGGGGATTGAATCTAGGTTAGCTGTGTTTAAGGCCAGCGACTCATTGAATGTTACTCCAGTCCTTATGTCTTCATTGGAAGGTTTTACTCTTACATGGAAATGTTACTGTGTTTCCAAAATGGTGGAAATTGGAGGTGGAAGAAAATGCTAATAACCCTGAAGTATTCCTGCTTTTTTTTTTTTTTTTTTTTTTGCTTTTTGGGTTACACCCTGCGATGCTCAAGGGTTACTCCTGGCTCTGCACTCAGGAATTACTCCTGGCAGTGCTCGGGAACCATATGGGATGCCAGGGATCAGGGATCAAACCTGGGTTGGCTGCATACAAGGCAAATGCCCTCCCCACTGTGCTATCGCTCTGCTCCCAACCCTGAAATAGTAAAGCTACACTATGCTGATAATACATGTACTATTCATTCTAGGAAGCAAATGGGCAGAGGAGCTTTAGGAAGACAGCAGAACCATTAAAAACCTCCAAAACATTATTGATAGTGGACTGTAAACTGTGTCATAAAAACTCTTGATATCCTTTTTTTTGAAATTTTATTATATCACCATGAGATAGACAATTACAAAGCTGTTCAAGTTCAGTTACATTTATTTTTATGTAGCCAACAATCGCTCTTGAATGTGTGTTTTTTTGGAACAGTTTTTCCTTTTTTCCTCTAAAGATTTTTTAGTTTCCGATCAATGGAAAGAAAATGATTTATCTCTTGACATCAAAACTTTCCAATGATTATGTTGAAGAGGGAAGATCATTTTATAAATCTTTTTAATAATCACTTTTAAAAAGCTTATTTATTTTGGGGGGGGGGGGTCACACCCGGTGATGCTCAGGGCTCTGCCTCAGGAATTACTCCTGGTTGTGCTCGGGGACTATATGGGATGCCGAGGATCGAACCTGGGTCAGCCATGTGGAAGGCAAATGCTCACCCGCTGGAGCTGGACTATCGCTCAGGCCCAAGCTTGTGTGTTTATTGAAGTACATCTGCTTCAACAACTGTGACTAGACTAGAGGGTTACTTCCAGTGTGTTGCCATGTCATATGGGTTTATAATGTTTCTCTCTGCGCACCTGATCTCTGGGACCATGTGAATGGCCACACATTAGGCATTGGAAGATCACAGCATCCGTCATGCAAGAATTCTGAAAGCTTTAGAAATGGAGAAGGAAAAAATTGCTAAAGAAGTACAAATTCTACAGCAGAACCAGAATAATAGGGATAAGACTCTGACAAGTAAGTATATGGCTTTGGCTCGCATTCTCCATGGGATATGTGATTTCCATATTATTACTCCGTTCCATGTTGCTCCCCTGAGTCTCCAGGTGATCTCCATATTGTGGACTGCGTGGACACAATTTTAAGCTTATGTGATTGCTTTTAGACTATTTAGTTTTCCAACATCAGTTATGTCAGTAACTGATGTTGTAATATTCTATGTAGCCAACAATCGCCACTGAGCCGGCTACTGTTAGTAATTTTACTAACAGTAAAAAAATTTTTTTAAAAAATCCAAGTATATTAATGTGTAACATATTTTTTTTTAAATGTATCTTATTCTAATCCTTAACTCCTTTTTGTATCATTGTGATTAATTATTGGGCGTTTAGCTTTCCTTTTTTTACTTATCTATGTATCTATCTATTTGTTTGTTTGTTTATTTTTGCCTTTTGGGTCACACCGGCAATGCTCAGGGGGTTACTCCTGGCTCTGCACTCAGGAATTACTCCTGGCGATGCTCAGGGGACCATATGGGATGCTTGGAATCGAACCCAGGTCGGCTGCATGCAAGGCAAATGCTCTACACGCAGTGCTATCGCTCCGGCCCCTTTTCCTTCTTCCTTGAAAACATTAATTTTCATGTTTCTATTTTGTTGCTGTTTTGTTGTTTTGGGGGCACATCCGGCAGTGCTCAGAGTTTATTCCTGGCTCTGTGCTCAGGGATCACTCCTAGTGAGTCAGGGACAGAGCAGATTGGGGTACTCGGGATTGAACCCTGGCGAGCCACATGCAAAGTGAGCATCCTCCCCACTGTGCTTTTACTCCGGTCCCACATTTCTATATTTATGTAGAATTTTGTGGGGTGTTAAAGCAAGGCAAGTGCATTACCACTGAGCTATAGCCCCCTCCCCTGAAGCATGCTTTCATTCTTAATTTTGAAACAAAAATGCATCTTTTATATTATTGTAATTATTATTACTACTACTAAAGAAAGAACATAAAATATGTGGAGGTCAAAAGCTAACCTAAACAGGTTAATTATTTTGCTTTCAAATTTTTCTTTCTTTGGGCCGGAGGGATAGTTCAACAGGTAGGGTGCTTGCCTTGCACAGGCCAACCTGGGTTCGATTCCCCAGAGTCCCATATGCATATGGTCCCCAAAGCACTGCCAGGAGTAATTCCTGAGTGCAGAGCCAGGAGTAACCCTGAGCATTGCTGAGTTTGATCACCCCCCAAAAAAATATGCATATATATAATTTTCTTTCTCTTTTTAAATTTTCATTGTTTTAAATAAAGGGTTCTGTGGTTCACAATGCTGCTAATGAGTGTTTGACATGCACTTACTTTCAGTACCACACCCATCACCAGTGTCTCCACCCCAGGACCCCAACTCCCTCCCTTTCACTCCCCCCACCTTCACGTGTGACTCACTACTTCCATTGTGCAGCCTTTAGCTCTTGCCGTGTATAAGTTAGACCCTCTGCGGGAGGCCATCTGCACCCCTCCCTTCTCACTGACTCAGCGTGACCTCCAGCTCCATCCAGCTGCAGCAGATCGCACGGCTTTGTTCTTTTAAAGAGCCCTGCAGCATGGGTGTGTGTCAGTTTCTTCCTTTATCTTCCTCTACTTCCTCCTCCTCTTCTTCCTCCCTCCTCCTCCTTCATCTTCTCTCTTCTCTCTTTTGCCCTCTTTCTTCCTCTTTTTTTCTCCTCCTCCCAGGGCTCAAACCCAGGTCTCCCACACGCACAGCCCTTTGAGCCACCTGCCCAGTCCTGGACTGTGAGGGGCCATGGAGTCTGGGCCAAGCAAGCAGGGGCTTTGCTTCCCGGGGGCCGCTCAGGGACCAGCGTGGTGCCGGGAATTGACTGGAGTCCTGGGCTGCAGGCACAGGCCTTGTCCTGCTCTCTCCCTCCAGCCCCTTATAGGTGGATTTTAAATCTCCTCTGTGTGTTTTCTACTAGTTCTGCCCACCTGGAGTTCCATGAAACTCTCCATGATGATTCAGGAAGCCAATGCCATTAGCAACAAATTCAAAGTATTATGTCTTCGGCAGGTGAGTGTTGATCGGACAGATTAATGCTCTTGCTTTAAACCAGCTCACCTTCAGATCATTTCGTGTTCTCTGTTTTGTCTCTTAAGACTGGG
>JAJIBD010015555.1:0-41259 GCA_021461705.1 Cryptotis parvus | reverse complement strand
TGCCCTATCCGGGTTCAATTCCTGGCACCCCATATGGTCCCCTGAGCACCGCCAGGGAGTAATTCCTGAGCGAAAAGTCAGGAGTAACCCCTGAGCATCTCCGGGTATGACCCAAAAAGCAAAAAAATATGAAACATAAAAAAAATGAGAATGGCATCTTTTTCCAATTACTGGAGGAAATGAACATCAAACCTCAATTGTATGATGAAGCAAAGATCCCTCCCATTTTAACATTTATTTTGATCCAGCTTTAGCTTTTTAAAAAGTCATCTACATTATTTACATTAAAATAAGCATTAGAGCTGTTTGATTTCAGCACATGCCCACCTTCTGGAGGACCAGATTCAGGAACTTGTTTGGTGAAGGGTCAAAAAGCTCAGGCCTTCCGAGGACGGACACGCAGACACAGACAGCACTGCAGTGCTCAAAACGCTTGCCCAGCTTAGAAAACTTGATTCACCGGTTTTTGCTCATGAAAATCTTGCATGCTGGGATTTGTGTTTTGGCCCTCTCCAGAAGTGCTCAGCAGGTCGTGTGATGGGGACGGACACCGGCTGCCCAGCCTCGCAGAAGAACCAACTTCAGTCCTATGACCCCTCCTGGGCCCCATGGAAGCAGATTCTTAACATCAAAAGTAACCCAACTCACACATAAAATAAAAAATTACTTGCTACACTACCAGATTATTCATCTATCACCTTTTGCTAGCCATTCTCAGCAGTCTGGCAGGACTTAACTGGTCCGATGGGTCCTAAATTAACATTCAGGTAGAACACGTCATATTTACTTTGGGATTAACTACAAAGGATCTTCCAAATTGCTGGCAATCAACTCCCTGAATGCTAGTAACATACCAAAACCTTCAATCCAAACACTGACTTCATTTTACAAGTAATACAAATTATTAAAAAACCCTTCTACCTAACCCGACTACACTCCCAGGCATGTCTTCAAAGCCCAGGCCTGGACATCCTTCAGGACCCTAACCCAAAATAAGAAATGGAATCAAAATCATTCAAAGAAATACACACATACCAAAACACAATGCACTCTTCAACAGTCCCCCTTTGAGAGTATCTGTGGAGTGTAAATCCATCATAGCCCTAAAAACCTCTGAACTGATTTTCTAGTAAGACTACTAATTTCCTTAGTCCTGACTTTTTATTTAATGGAAGCAAGTTATTAAAAAAAAACAACTACCATTTAAGTATCCGTGCAGAAGACCTCTTGCACATTTATCCAGATTTGTTCTTAAAGCACAACACATAAGCAAAATCGGCTATTAGGGCAAGTAGTTAAGAGAAGTCTCGAGGACTACATATGAAAGTGGTATCAAAATAGCCAACAAACAAATCGACTACATTTAAGTCATTTCCAATTTGGACAGGAAGGTCACATTGGCAAAAAATCATATTTTACTGAAAACATTAATCATTCATGTCCTCAATTTTGACACATTTCACTATTTTCCAATTTATGCTTCTAATTTGATTCCATGACAATCCTTGTATTTCTTCAATTTTCCTATTCTGATGATAAAAGAGCCAATACATTTTTATACAAAAGGATTTATTAAAAAACCAGTAAGACACTACTACATCATGACACTGTCACACTGGGCTTTAACACAAGACTTGCTCTACAATACTGGGGTAAGGGGCATAAAACACAAATTGATTCTGAAGCATAGCAATTAAGAAATAAAACAATGAAAGCAAATTTCTTTTAATGAGAACTCAGAATTAAACTTCAGAGGGACCCAACGTCATACTTCCATTCGGGAACTTGATACAAAAAAATTTAGTTTGAACTGCTATTAGCAGGTGGCAGGAGCCACCATCGAATGAATCTTCAAATTGGAAAATACTGCTTCACCACCTGGAGACAAAGAAGAAGAAAATGTCACTCCAGGTAAACTGCAACACCACCAAAAGTTTACATAAAAATGAGATACCCCTATGTCCCTCTATATGTAAATATTGTATAACATCAAATGTGTGATGTTTTATAAATTAAAGCTGAACAGTAGAGTCCATGAGCTGTAAATCCACATGTGCACCACTGATTTAATGTGATATGCTTTCATAAAGGGTCCTTTACAATTACAAAAAGCTTTTCAAAATTTATTTGCCTAAGAACTCATTAAAAGGTCAATTTGGTAAAGGGCATTTTGACCCAAGAGCAGTATTTATTTTATTGGATCAGCATATCTCTTATCCATCACTAGTTACATAAAAGCAATATGCCAACTAAATCAAAATGTTAGCTACTATAATTATAATAGGAAGTTGTCACAACAGGAATTCAGCTCAAGAACTTCTTTGCAATTACTGCTACAACGTCTATAAATGGGAAAAGCAAGCATTAAAATAGATTAATAAAATATAAAATTAAGACTGGAAAATCCAGAGACAAGCTGTATCCTTAGAAGAATAAATAGTTAAAATTATTCAGTAAGCTGACGTATTTAACCATTACTGGGCCTGTAAAAAATGCATTAAAATTACATTACAAATAGTTTTTTTAAAAGCAAAGAAATAAGTGAAGGCAAAGCTTGAAGTATCCACTTTATTTATAATGCTGATACGGATGTGGGAAGAGACCATACCAAACGGCAGCATTCGAGAGCGTGAGCCGCTCGTACCCTGTCCGCATTGAGCGGGCCTGTGAGAATCGTGGAAGTCAGCGCGACACAGGGCCTGCAATGAAGTTCCCGCCAGGGGTACAAACAAGGTATAATGTCAGAGTTAGTAGGCAATATTGTTTCGCTGCAATTCCTTAATTTGTACCCATTAGCAGTACTTTACCTGTTAACTTTACTGACTTGTTAATAATAGGACAAAAAAAGGCAAAAAGCTTATAAGCACCTGTGTTATATATACTGAAAAATAACTATGTTATAATCTAAGCCCTTGTGGGTGCTGTGAAACTCTAATAGTAGACATTATTTTATATACACTAAGATTACACAAATTACCAAAAATGAAAAGAAAACTCATTCTGGAACATACCTGTTGGGATAAGTTGCAAATGGAATAATTTAGTATGGTTTGTAGCTGTTTTGATGGCCACCTCGCCTGGATACTTTCCCATAACCACTCTGCTGGTCTAAAATAAAGAAAATGTTAGAACCAGATCTTTAGTGATTTTTTACACTACGACTCAGAACAATGCCTAAAGTCAAATAATTTCAAAAATGGAAGGGTGTCTTCCCAGTGTGAGAAACCCACCCCGTGGCAGGCTTTCCCAACGAGCTGACTGCTGGATTGCTTTATCCATGGGAAAGAGTCCCATGATGCCCACAAGGAAAAAACTGTTTTAAGTTTCAAAGCAGTCAGCTTACCCTTCACAACCACCAGGCAAAGATCACCTTAAAATTTTGACCAGATGCTGTCAAGCACAATAAATGCTAATTCTCTCTGCCCTCCAGCCAAGGGCTCACTCTCACCCATGCATCTTTGCTGACCTCCTTCCACTTTAGTTAGCCTATTACTGTGCAGCAGGCCTAGTCACCTAAGGAGAGGATACGATTCTAAGGACTGGTCTGACCAAGGAAGGAAAGAACCACTGATGCAAACACTTTTTCCTGTAAAGAATCTGAAACTGCTCTTAGAGTTCTTTCCCTGAAAAGCTGAACCAACAGCCAAATCAGGAGAGCAACATATCCAGCTGCAATGTCAGGGCTTTCCATATCTAAATTTCAATTTTGTTCTATCAAGCTTAGTCACTGCTAAGAATTTCTGTCTAGTATCACAAGGTGAGGATACGATCATTTTAAACTGGCAACATGTGATATTTTATAAAACCATCATGCCAAGATTATTGGATGGTCTAAGAGCTGACATTTATAGAATACCTCAAGCTTACAAGAACCTAACTGACGTCTGCATGTTTTGAAATGCTGGGGGAAAGCCCAGCATGCCTACACAGCGTTCACATACACCCTGCCCTTAGAATGTGTATGTGGCAGACCGGGAGGAACCTAGGAGAATGGCTGCAGTTTCAAGTTTCCAGGAATTTGAAACCTGAAGTTGTTGGCACTTGGCAAAGCTACACTAACCTTTCTACCTATCCAAATTTGTACAAAATAAATGTCAAATAGCAGTTAATATAAAAGTATAGTACTTACTGCTATAATCACCATATCCATAGTAGTTGTTGTAACCAGTGTAGTCATATCCTCCATAACCACCGTAACCTTGGCTGTTATATCCATAGTTGCCATAGCCTTGATTCCAATAGTTACTATATCCCTGGTTCCAGTTTTGACTGGGGCCTGCAGCACATTAATAGGTTCACTAAAGTCAGAAGATCAGCAAAGATCTTTACTTCAGGATAATTAAAAAGCAGAAAAGCTTCAGACAGAGTAAACTTTCTCAAGCTTACCACCACCACCTCTCCAGGAGCTCTTCCCGCAAACCCTCCTCTGGACCCCCCACTGCTGCTGCTGGTACTGCTCCTTGGACATGGCGACTTTTATTTCACACTAAAAGAGAAAAGTCACATTATTATAATAAGTCAAAACAATTCAAATTGTTTTGCTACAATTTGGCAATTTGCCAAAACAGCAATTACTTGGAGGGCTGGCTGATTTAATACTTCCTCAAAATTAGTTCATTAGTGACTGAATTCATCACTAGTATTTAAAAGAAATAACTGCTTATGGTCACATATGAGACATTATTTGCTAGAGATGTTTTGACATTTACTTGTGAGGCCCTTAAAAACCAATCTTGGGGACGGAGTGATAAGCCTAGCATGCAGCCGACCACAGTTGGATCCTAGCATCCCATATGCCCCCCAAGCACCATCAGGAGTAAATCCTGAGTGCCCAGCCAGGAGTAACCCCAGAGCATCGCCGGGTATGACCCCCAAAAAAAAAAATAAAATAAAGAAAAATAGAAAAATAAAAGAAAAAAACCTATCTTCTAGGAAACCCTAGACAAAAATCTCACTTGAGTGTATTATTTCCCACCTGCTCAATAAAACAATTTAAATTCAACTAATGGTAAGTCAGTAAGACATCTTGAGGGGCCAGAGTGACAGCAAAGGGGGTAGGGTGTTTGCCTTCCATGCGGTCAACCAGGGTTCTAACCCCGCATTCCATATGGTCCCTGGAACACTACCAGGAGTAATTTCTGAGCAAAGAGTCATGAGTAATCCCTGAGCATCATCGGGCGTGACCCAAAAAAGCTGAATCAATGAATGGAGCATCTTGGAAGTACCAAAATGGCCAGAACAATACAGTGGAAAGGACATCTGCCTTACACGTGGTCAACCAGGGTGCTATCCGCTGATTCCATATGGTCCCCTGAGTATTGCCAGGAGTAATTCCCGAGTGCAGAGCCAGGAGTAACCCCTGAGCACTGCCAGGTTTGCACACCCCCGCCAAAAAATAATAAATTTAAAAAGCTAAAATAATAAAGTACCAAAATAAATTGAAGAGAGCCGTAGCGACAGCACAGCCGGATAGGGTATTTGCCTTGCACACAGCCGACCCAGGCTCGATCCCCAGCATCCCATATGGTCCCAGGAGAACCAGAAGTAACTCTGAGAGCAGAGCCAGGAATAACCCCTGAGCATTTCCGGGAGTGACTCAAAAAGCCAAAAAAAAAATTGAAATGATTTAACTTTCTGTGAGAACTAATTGCCTACATAAGTTCACTTACTTTACTAAGCCCAACATTGTGGTATTTCTTTTCCATTATCTTCTTCACTGGTTCCTCTTCCTTAAAGGTTATAAAGCAGAATCCACGCCTCTTATTGGTCTTATTGTCCATGGGGAGTTCTATGGATTCCACCTATTATCAAAAGTTAAGTTTTTAATACTACAGATTGCAAACCACTGACACCAAGAACACAAGTTTAGGGGCCAGAGTGATAGTACAACAGTAAGGTGTTTGCCCAGCATGCAAATGACCCAGGTTCAATCCCCGCATCCCATCTGGTCCCAGAGCACTTCCAGGAGTAATTCCTGTGTGCAGAGCCAGGACTAACCCCTTAGCATCACCAGGTGTGATCCCGCGGGGGGAAAAAAAAAATTTAGTAAGTGGGGGATGAATAAAGAAAACATGTATTTGGGGCCAATGACAGTTTAGCACACACGATGGTTGATCAACGGCCGATGTGGGCATAGCGTATGGCAGGCCCTCACCATGCCCAGAGTGATCCCTGAAGAGAGCTGGAGTAAACCCTGACCACCAGATGTTGCCCAAAGAGCTCTAACAAAAGTGATAGATTTGCTGTTGAACAACTGTATGCCCAAACTATGCCCTTGTGATGGTGCCTAAAAAATTATAAAAAAAAATTCCCTCTATCCTCATACGTTTTATTGTCTAATCTTTTAAAAAAAAATATTCTGAGACTCATTATAGTCTCATTATAAATAAGTTTCACAACACAATGATAATTTGCTACCTAATTCAAACGTCACAAATTCAAATGCAGACCAAGAACAAACAAAAGTCTACTTTTAAGAAAAAATGTTAGGAGAAAAATGGAAACGGTGAGTGACACTGAAAACTGAATAGGGGCTGGAGCGATAGCACAGCAGGCGGGGGCATTTGCCTTGCCAGTGTTCAACCTGGGTTCAATCCCCACCATCCCATATGGTCCTCCAAGCACCGCCAGGAGTAATTTCCTGAGTGCAGAGACAAGAGTAACCCCTGAGCATCACCAGATATGACCCCCCAAAAAAAATTGAATACAAAAACAACCAAAGGCAGAATCATCCTACTGTCTTACACTGCCAATGCTATAGCTCCTGTTGCAAGACTGCTATTTTTTGGTGGGAAAACACCCCAATTTTTTAAATACTAAAACCGTACAAAGGGTAAGGTGACTTTGTGCACATGCAGCAAGCCCTCATTACATTCCGGCACTTACATATGGGTACTGAGGGACCATCTGAAGCCAGCCCTGGACAGAGCCAGGAGTAAGCACTGAGAATCACTGCATGTGGTCCAAAAGCAAAACAAAAAACTAAGTACTAAAACCAACCATTAGGGGTCAGAGAGATAGTACAGCGGGGAGGGCATTTGCCTTGCACACGGTCAGCCCAGATTCAATCCCGGGGATCCCACATGGTTCCCAAGCACCACCAGGAGAAACCCCTGAGCATCACTGGGTATGACCCAAAAGGGGGGAGGGGGAACCACCCTACATTATACATATGTTGAATTCAATAAAAACAGGCCACAAAGCTCTCATCTTGTGTTTGTCATTAATTCACAAAAGGAAATTCTAAGCTCTCTGTATTTCTGAAGCAACCAGATGCCACTGGGCTACACTGGCACGTGATAGGGTCAAATGGAAATATTACTGGCGCCCACCCAAGCAAATCGATGAATAACGGGATGTCAAGTGATCAAGTGATCAATCACCTTCTTAAAGTTATACATTAATTTGCTGTGGGGGGACATCGGAAGCCCAGGAACCACACACTGAGCCATCATGCCTCCTAACACATTGAGCAACCCTCCTAACTCAGACTCACACAATGAGCCACCATGCTCCCCTAACTCAGACCCACACATTGAGCCACGCCGCTCCTAACTCAGACCCGCACTGAGCACCCTGCCTCCTCCTAACTCAGACTCACACTGAGGCACCCCCTCCTCCTAACCCATACTGAGCCACCCACCTCCTCCTCCTCAGACCCACACACTAAGCCACCCCTGCCCCTCCTAACTCAGACCCAGCATATTCTCCCCACCCGCTTCCGTCTCAAGGTAAGAAAGAGTCACTTCACAATGAACCCTGTGCCCAGCTATGCAGTGCTCATTGCTCAACATTAACTAATGGGAGGAAAACCCAGCAATAATTTAACTTCCAAAAACTAAAAGCACACACATAAAAACTAGAAAGTGCTAGTACAGCAGGTAAGGCACTTGCCTTACTTACTAAACACAGCAAGCCCAGGCTCGATCCCCAGCACCACATATGGCCCCTGAGCCCCACCAGGAATAAGCCCTGAGCCCTACCAGGTATGGCCCCAAAACTAAATAAAAATATTTATTATGTTTCAAAAATCAGAATCTGTTCAAATTTTAACTTTGGAAAACCAGTGAAAACCCCTTAACTGTGATTATTATATTCACACTGACAGAAATCAAGCAAAACATCACATACCTCACCAAAACCACCAAAGTACTCCCTTATTTTCTCTTCGGTGTGTCTGGAGAAAGGCCACCAACAAATATTTTTTTAACAGGTTCTTTTGTTTTCATGGCTTTGGCCCTTTTAGGATCAATCACCTTCCCATTCAATTTATGTTCTTTTTGATCCATGACCTAAGGAAATGGAAGTTTTATTCAAGTATCTGTGCCTTAACTGAGAGTTAACTAATGCCTGGGCACGTGCCAAAAGTGTTGGAATTAAATATACTGTCAAACCTACAGTAGTTCTGGGGCAGACAGGGTTGGCTCCTGGTAACCCAAATGGTCCCTGCCAGGGGTGATCCTGAGCATAGAGTCTGAGTGTGCACCACAGTGGGGCCCAAATAACAAAACTTATTGGGGCTGACGCAGTAGTACAGTGGGTAGGGCATTTGCCTTGCAGGTGACTGACCCAGATTCGATGCCCGGTATCTCATATGGTCCCCTGAGCACCAAGAAGACTTGAGTTTGCACCCCCATATCGTCAAAGTCCTGTCAGAAGTGTCCCCTGACTTGCAGAGTGCAGAACCAGGAGTAACCCCAAGCATCACGGGTGTAACCCAAAAAGCAAAAGGAAAAAAAAAAAATTCTGTTCAATTTTAATAAAGGTCGTTAGAAAAGGGTGATAGGAAAATCTGTACCATTTTTAAAATCTAACGGCTGCCTGAAAAGGAAGATGGAACACACAATTTATTTAATTACTAGAAAACATTTTTTCCAAAATAACTGACGGTAGCTTTTCCTTGGCCCACAACTCAGTTTAAAAATACATAAACTGGGCCCGAGCGATAGCCCAGCGGGTAGGGCGTTTGCCTTGCATGCGGCTGGCCCATGCCGGCCTGGGTTCAATCCCCGAATCCCATGTGGTCCCCCCGAGCACCGCCAGGAGTGATTCCTGAGAGCAGAGCCAGGAGTAACCCCTGAGCATTGCCGGGTGTGACCCAAAAAAAAAAAAAAAAAACATAAACTAGGCTGGAGGACAGCAGGTAGGGGCTGCCTTGGAGGCAGTCAACCAGACTTGAATCTGCACCCTCATACCTGCACCCCAAGTCCTGTCAGGAGGGACCACTGATTGCAGAATCAGAAGTCCAGGGTGCCCCCTCCCACCTGGCCCCAGGCAAAACAGACACCTATGAACTAACAATACATTCTTTCAATTAGGCCTCACATTTTTTAAGAGTGATTTAAATTCAATAAATCCTGGGACACAGGAAAGTTCAGTGAGCAAGGTTTGAATCTGACTCTCCCATTACAAAATTATGCTGGCAAAAACCATTATCTCTTCCTTTGCATAATTTCAAGAAAGAGGGAATCAGCAGTAAAAGGCACATTCTCTCACACTACCCTTATATTGGTATTAGCTAATCAGAAACACACTGCACACTACCTTATCTACACTCTCCGACTCTTTAAATAGCACAAAGCCAAAACCCCTTGATCGCCCCGTGATAGGGTCTAACTTCAGAGTGCAGTCTACAACTTCACCAAATTTGGAGAAGTAGTCCTTCAGATCTTTCTTTGTAGTGTCCCAGCTAAGGCCGCCTATAAACATTTTCCTGTAAAGACAAAAAGCAATTATTAAAATGCTAGAAGTTTTACATCAAATTTTGCTTAAGCAGTTTCCACATTAATGAAATACCTATCTCAAACTGCACCAATTTACTGAGCAGTACAAATGTCATTCTTCCTACATTGACCACATTTCGACAAGTCTATCACTTTTACTCTTCAGCTTGCTACTGCAGTGCCTGCATAATTAAAACATTAGGGGAGCAAGCAGCGAAGTCTTTTGACTTGCCAGAGACACTACTACAACTAAGTGAAAATTTATACTCTAAGATTACTATACATTAAGTACTCTTTAAATTACAAGTTAGATGTGAACAGCAAATACAGAATGTTAGCTTCAAATTTATTTTGAAACCCTCGTTTAACTTTAAACATGCACTCCCCGAGGATCACAGCAACAAGGCTATTATCTACACTGAGCTCCTTTCTAGTAACAGTTCTTTCATTAGAACAAACTCTTAGCACAAAAAAATGAATTATTTTAAGTCTAGCAATTAGGTTGTAAACCAATCTTTTTAATGTGCTAAGAGCCCCAAACAAAAGATAAAATTATGTAAACAACTTAATAAAGAATTCTCCATTGGAGCACCATCCACCACCAAGTAGTCTAATGATATTTTTTTAAACAGTAGAACCTCAGTTAACCAGCAGTAAAATATTTAAAATGCTAGAAGGGACAGGCGGTAAATGTAAACCACCAAGAAATCAAGTCCAGGATATCCTCCCTTGCCCCAAGGAGCTTTAAAGTAAAGATCAGATCTGGTAGCTATGTGATTCATTTTAAATCTGCCCCCTCTTTATGCCACCCACCCTCTCTCTCACCAGAGTTAACATACACCTCCCTACCCTGGAGACAGGGCTGGAGATTTTTACTTTTCTAAGATAAACTGTCAGAATTTGTTAGGGAGGATTAAATATTTCACCATATTTAAGTAAATGTTTACTCAACAATTTCTTTTAAACTGAGGTGGGCCAGGAATGAGAATGCGGTAGTAACGCCCACCTCTATAAAGAAATTAAAGCAGAAAATAACTCCATCTTGTGGGCTTCTAAATACAGCCACTAAGGTCTACTCTTGCAACAAGCTTTTGTCTCTAGAACCAAGCCTGCTTTTGCCTCTCCCTAGAGATGCCAGATGAGCTGATGTGGTAACTGCTCTTACTCCTCTATCAGATTTTTCTTCCTTCTGATCAAGTTTTACTGGTAGCTAGGCTTCTGTTTACTGAGCAGTTCTGGGGGAACCATGCAACACCAGAGATTAAGCTCAGGGTCCTGAATGCTCCAGCATCCCTCCAGTACTGAAGTTAACTTTGAATGAGTCAGGGGAAAAACATACCCCATGCTTTCATTACAGGTTAGGCTTCAACTCTGCAGTCAAGAAAGTTGATACATTTTTTACATACCTGAAATAACCTCTAATAAATCTATTTATTTCATAGTCTTTATAGTTTAATGTTTATTGTCAATTCCAGGGGAGTGAGATTTAAGATATTCTCTTCATTATATTGTCTTTCATTCAAATAATACAATATTCAAATCTGGTTACTTAAAAAGTGATTTCATCTTATTTTTCTAGGGATCTAGACCACATCTTTCATAAAGATTTAATACAAGTATTCACACTATTACGGTGCAATTTAAATAAAGAACCCTTAAGCTGTCTTTTAAGAGAACAGAATATAAAGCAATGACCTCTTGCTCAGATACCCAGAGCAAGTTCTAGAAAAGAAACCGCAATTAAGTTTAAATTTAATTACTATTTCTGTTATCACTGAAATTTCCCTTTCCATCAATAATTTAAACTTGGTGTTATTTCAGCTTCAAGGAAAGAGTGAAATGGGTGACTAGAGCTTTAGTTTGCTTAACCAAGAGTTTAACCCATTGGATTAAATGTGCTTAACTTATAACAACTACAAAACCAGTGAGAACGAATCATGAAACAGCTCCATGATTATTCACGAGGCCCTAAGGTGTTCTCAAGAACGGAAGACCGCTTCTCGAGTCACCATATGTAACTACCAACCAAAAAGTGCTCTGGAAACAACTTCACACCTTCGGTCATTAGCGAACAAAATAGTAATTTTTGCCTACCCCAGAAGTAAAAAGTTCACTGAGCCTTATTTCCTTTTCAAACTATCAAATTCATATTATAAAATATTCTGATACACTAAATGCTCCACAGATTACCTTTTCTCAAACAAAAAAAAGCAAATTACATAGTAAAACATCAGCTATCTGGCACCTTTAGGAATGAGGAGCCAATTATTGCTCTGGGCCTCTAAGTATTGTCTGCCTTAATTTGTTTAACTTGAAATAAAATCTTTTCTATAATCTATTAGACACTTTAGCATTCTTGATTTTATATATTTCATGGGTGAGCCAAAACTATTTTCTGACGATATCATGAGCACAGGGTCTCTGTTTAGTTAGGCTATTCACTAATACACTCAGTACATCTGACTTCCCAGCTCTTTGAACAAATCCTATTTTTCATTTTTATCTTCTTTCCTTCTACTTGGCAAATCTTGTGTAAATGAACTCTTCTTTGGATCAAATGCACGAATATTTTGGAATCGATTACGAATTCAGTGGGTCTGGGGGGACAAGTCAGCAGACCAAACCCAAGCCTCATAAAGATGAAGTAGAGTAGCAGCTCCCTGAGCTACATCCCTGGCCCCCAGATTACCTTTCGGGCTCTAGTAAAGGGTATGCTACATAAAATCAGAGAGGTGGAAACATGCACTACAATAAACAGAAACTGCAATGAATCTATTCCATCTTCACTAACTGGGACAGATTAAATCTTAGTATTTATTCACTAGGTCAACCGTAACATTATCTTTATCATCTTAACTCTAGATAAATGGGGAACTTATTTTTTGTTCTACAGCACCAGCATACTGAGCGTTTTTTCCTCTAAATGAGATGATATAAAATACCAATTTACGTTTTCTATATGTTATATTACTGTATCTTGCTTAAGTCACAATACCTATTGTCCGTCCAGATTACCTCTGCTGCCTTGAATACAAAGACTGACTTTCAAGTTGCTGTCACTCCTGCAGAGATGTGCAAACACTTTACAATGAAGTAGAGACAGAACTTCAGAAAAAATCCTAAGCAGTCAAGTTAAAATGTCACAAGACTCATTCAAGTAGCAAAAATGGGTGCCTCATACTGTAACACGTTTTAAAATTGATTCTTAATTTTAAGTGAGTAATCCCAATTAAAATGTAGTCACTCATCTGTTCCATTTTAATTTTACCTGCAAGCTATATGGCACCCTAAATGCTATGTATTATGCATTTTTTAACATTTGCTCAACCATAAAATCTTGTTTTTACAGATTCTGATGTAACATGTAAAATAATGGGCATAGTTGTATACCAGCATGCTATCAAACTCATTTAGGCTACTCTGTGGCAAACTCTCTTTAGATAAAGTAATTTAGCAGCAGTAGGTCAAACTGGGTTTAAACCCTCCATCTACCACCACTTAACTATTAATCTGAAGGGGTAAAAATGTGAGCATTAAGTGAACTAAGCCTATCTTCTTCATAGCTTTAGGTGTAGGACACAGAAAATAGTCTGGCTTGTACTAACTGCTTGATAAAGTAAGTTATTTTGAAGGGTAAGATACATACCTAATAAAGCAAAAGTAACTTCTCAGGCTTAACTTTTAAGAAACTCATGGGCTCTATGTTTCCAGCAAGGGCCAGATCTGAGTTTTATTATGAATGGATGCTTATATTTTCAATGCTAGTCTTAACATTAGGAAACAATTTGAAAAACTGTTGAAAATGAAAATAGGCAGACTAGAAATTACACTTTCAAACACTCATTTCTAAAATCATTTTAGCAAGTTGCGTTTACATCAATGCCAGGCATTTTAGTAATTTAATTTTAAACAGCAAACAGATGGACAGCACCGAAGGGCAGTATTTGAACCCTAACACACTTCCTCTCCCATTCAAGAAACTGATTTTCTGCACTGAGGTCACTAGGTTTTCCTGGGTTTGGAGTTTTTGGCTTTATTTTGGGGGTGACCCCGAGTGTGGGATGAAACCCAGGTGGCTGTGTTTTGTGGTTACCCACTGTGCTCCCTCTCAGGCCCCAGGTCACTACACTGTAACATGAAAACCGAAAGCATACTTTCCCCATCAGTCTGTACTACCAAACACCTTACCCAAAGTGTAATAATACACTACTAGATTTTACTCTAACTCTGGAATAGGAAACAAAGAAAAACATTTGCATTTCAGAAACTTCCAAACATACTCATCATTATCCACTTGTGGTATTATAACAAGTTCTGACAGTTTATAAAAACACCACAGAAAACTAATCTGATACACTGTAAGTACATAACATTAGATAATCACTGTCATCTTTGAGAGTAAAGTTACTTAAGGTCCAATAGTTTATTTTCAAAAGTACCATAATTACTTCCTAAAAAAGCTAAGTACAATGAAATCTCATTAGCATGTAAGAAATTAGTATTTTTCTAAGAAATTTGAGATTTACTTTTTAGTCACTATGCTAACTTATAATGGGAAAGGCTCTGGTGGGTCTGGTGTTCTTTCTGATGCTACAAATTTACTAGCAGGTGGCAAGGTCACTTTAAACCGTATAAAAATCTTTGATAATAACTTCAAGGACTTTTAATACAGAAGTACTTAATGCTGCTAGTCTAGTACACTAAATCAGCCTAGAATATCTGAATAATTGTTATATGCTACCCCCAAATCTCCTTTTCCCATTTTAATCCAAGGAAGGAATAACATCTTGTGTCTTTACTTTTAAATTAAAAGCTCAAATGAGTTTTAGCAGATAAATTCCCATCTACCTAAAGGTTAAGGAATAGGGTTTCCTTAGCCTAGAGGTTAAAGTTCTGGTTAACTGAGATTACTACACACTCAGAATTCTGTAAGTTTTCTAACGGAAATCAAATTTGACATCAGCACTAAATTCAAAAAAATTTTATCACTTATTAAAAATGTAGTCTTACCCATGTTTTACAGTGTTCCTAAGCGCATAATGGGAATAAATTCTAAAATTCATCCTAAGATATTCGTGGCTCCTCTTTGTAAATACACCTGCTATTTTCCCTCTACCTTCTCCTGAGACTAGGAGGGCGGCGAAGGTTTCTTAGCTATTTGGGCTTTGTGGTAGTCTGCAGTCTACGTAAGGAGATCATGGAACATGAGTCAATATTTCAAACTACAACTTTATTGACGGAACACTTCCATTACTGTCTCCCAACCCCACCCCCAAATTGTCTTAAACATCTAAGTTCAACGTACAATTTAATACTCCAGAAACTAAAACAGGCTTACCTTTACTCCCAGGAGTAAAGCACTGGCAGTATCAACTATTAGGGCACCAGGTAAATACACACAAACTATGAAAGCAGGCTATGGAGTCAATCTTCCTGTGGTGAGCACTGTTTCCGACACACAGATGAGCAAACACCATCTATTACCTGAGACCACACTGTTGGGAGTGAAGTGACAGAAACAGATCCCACGCTTCCAGCATCCACTTCAGTGCCCTATCTACTAAAAATGTTGAAGCAGAACTAAAGTCAAAACTTGGACTCACAGAAGTGACATTTCACTCCATTCACAATCTGCACACTTGTGTGCACAGCTTTCAAGTGGACTAGGAAAAGGGTTCGTCTCCTTTGTGAAAGCTTTCAAGCATGGTGCTTGAAGGCTAAAACTAATCATTCTCCATGGTGGTCAAAAATCACCCCCAGGGGCGGAGCGATAGCCCAGCGGGTAGGGCGTTTGCCTTGCATGCGGCGGCCCATGCCAGCCCAGGTTCGATCCCGGCATCCCATATGGTCCCCGAAGACTGCCAGGAGTAATTCCTGAGTGCAGAGCCAGGAGAAACCCCTGAGCAGTGCCGGGTGTGACCCAAAAAGCAAAAAAAAAAAAAAAAAAAAAATCACCCCCAGGCACCCATTTCCAAACTTTCCTATGGAAGGGCAGCTTACAGATGACCGATTGCCCAGGTTAGACTAAAAATACACCATTAAGTATATATTGAGTTTACAGAAAGTACCACATGGCTGGAGGAAAACAAATTTATCTCAAAGCACTGCACTGAAATATTTCAGTGACATTCTCCAATTCCACACCTGAAAGGACACACAGTGCCAAAGACTTTAATGTCTTTCACGATGCAAGTAAATATCGAAATCAAGTCTGTATCGCTTCTTAGATTAAGTTATCGTTAATTTTGGGGGCATCACTTCTGCAGTGTTACCACTAGAAACCTAAGGTTTCACAGGATGCTAAAATTCTCAATCTACTCAGATCACAACTTCAGCGGCCCGTAAATTTGTCAGGCCAGGGTACTCAAAGTAAACAATTTTACAATCAGACAATGTTCAGAGTGCCCTGGAAGCATTCAGTTGCAATCTCAAATACTTAAAATCATAGTAGGCCCGTTTCTTTAAAACTAGACAGGCGACAACCTACTGCAGAACCCCCAAATTCCTAACAATCAGAATCACACGTGGGAGTGACACCAGTGTTTTTTAGAACTAGATTTGCACATAACTGAATAGGACTATTTTGCATGCTCCCAATGCAACAGGAGTTGGTTTACCTACCTTGTAACATTTAGAGCCAATACTCATAGTTTCTAACTCTGCCTCCGGGTACCTTACTACATGGCATGTATTTGGCCAGACACCAAATAAATGTTAAAGTACCTACCAACTGAGACACTTGCAGAGAACACAGTATACCCAAAACAGGAATTCCAGTGCAACTACTTGTAAGAACTAGGGACGTTATGGAGTCGGGAAGAGGAAGAGGTAAAGCAGAAAGGCATTTCCGGTGGGTATTCGGAAAGCCCACAGTAATCATGAGCAGCTCCCCCAGAGGCATGCCCTCCTAAACACAGCTGCTCAGAGTTGATTTTAAAAACTACTTCAAGTGTGATAATCTTTGAAATATTCAGATTACGATCACTTTATTCTTAGATTAAAAAGAAATGCACACAGAAATATTTAATTAAAGCGAGATGACTTTATATCTACTAACCAGTCATCCTCACTGGGATTATGAAACCATTGCTCAATATCCCTCAAATCAAGAAAAAAGGAACAGGTGTGGTATCAAGTATACCAAGTTAAAATTGATTTTTAACGGTCTTGAAATTTTTCAGTTCAGAAAGAAAAATATTTGTTTCTAAGAGGGAGAAGGGCCAGCAACCTTCAGCCTAAGTTCGTGGTGCTTTCAAAACCTTCGGAAATGCTTGTAAGGTCTCAAATATGCAGAGGGGGAAAAACACGCCAGATACAGTTTCTTCAAGTGGTGGGGAATATCCCATTAGTCAAAAATTTTTCATCAAAAATATTTATTCTGGACCGTATCAATAGTACAGCAGGTAGAGTGCTTGCCTTGCACATGATGACCTGGGTTCAACTCCTGCCCCCTCATAGAGTCCCCCAAACCCGTCAGGAGTGATCCCTGAGTTCAAAACTAGAATAAGCCCTGAGCACCCACCCTGTTTGGTCCAAACCACCTCCCCACCAAAAAAAAAAAATAAAAATAAAAACTTTATTCGACATTATTAAATTGACCCACTTTTATTAGTATATTGTTTCAGATAATATCTCCAATATAGGGGCTGGAGCAATAGTACAGCGGTAGGGCGTTTGCCTTGCACGGGGCCGACCCAGGTTCGATGCCCAGTATCCCATATGGTGCCCCAGCACAGCCAGAAGTAATTCCTGAGTGAAGAGCTAAGAGTAACCCCTGAGCATCACCGGGTGTGACACAAAAAGGAAAAAAAAATCTCCAATATAAAACTGATTTCAGTAGATGAGTATTAAAAAGTTTCTGCAAAATTTAAACATCCCAACTGGGCTCTTAAAAAATGCAGTGTAGGGCGGAGCGATAGCCCAGCGGGTAGGGCGTTTGCCTTGCGGCCGGCCTGTGCCGGCCAGGGTTCGATCCCGGCATCCCATATGGTCCCCGAGCACCGCCAGGAGTAATTCCTGAGTGCAGAGCCAGGAGTAACCTCTGAGCATTGCCGGGTGTGACCCAAAAAAGCAAAAAAAAAATAAAAAAAAAAAATAGAGTGTAGTAGGGGCCGGAATGACAGTCCAGTGGGTAGGGCATTTGCCTTGCATGCAGCCGACCGGGGTTTGATCCCTGGCATCCCATATGATCCCCCATGCAGTGCCAGCAGTGATTCCTGAGTGTAGAGTCAGGAAGAACCCTGAGTATCACTGGGTGTGACCCAAAAAGAAAAAAGCAGTGTAGTTTTCTATAGAGGAATGTCAATTATCTGTAAATTATTGGCCAGTAGCTCCAGTAGTGGTGAACACTTTTGGAAAACTCAAAATACAGTCCCAAAGGCAGAAAGACTTACATTGAGAGTAAGGGAAGGGGGAGCTGAGGTGGGGAGAGAAGAACAAGACGCAATCCACCAACCTTCCAAAGAAAAGTCATGCAATAGTGAATACATATCAACCAACAGCAATGAGCATTCCAGCCAAATCAGAGAAACGAGGCCCAGCCCAGGAAGAGCAGCGGGGAAGCCACCACCAGCACTTCCGGGCAGGATTGGGCAAGTCTTGGTGCAGTTACATTTATAATAAGGCTGGTGATAGATACATTTTGCAAACATATTCACAACACTCAAAACTTTTACTTTTGACAGCTAGATTCATTATAACATGCAAGTTATTTTAAACACAAAATTTTGCATCAAGTAACTAGCATTAAACTTGGATGCCAACAAAGAATTTTCATCTTAAAAACATTAACTTGAAATTACACTAATAATTTTTCTTGCCAGATAGGAAAATATCGTTACTAACGTTCATTAAACTTAAACTGGCCAAACCACAATCACATGCATTACCAGGGACCAAAAACCATGTAATGGCATCAAATTTGCCCAAAGATCAAACACTGCCAAGAAAGGTATTACATCCCAGGTACACGTACTGGGCAGGTGCCTGGCGCTTCCTGGGCATCAATGGGCAAGGAACCAATACACAGCCTCAGTAAGTACATTACGTCTACGGAAACCTTTAAATACAGAAATAAAATGTAAAAGTTTTACCATTCTTCCCGCTGTGCCGCCGCTGCTTCAGAGTGTCGTGGGGAGGAGTTTGAATGGCTAGGGAATTAACAACCGGTACAGCAACCAATCAAAATTCTATCTTTAGTGTTTGGCATTGTCAGGGTTAAAAACTTTTCATTCATTTACACTTCAGTTCAACAGTAAGGAACTACAGAGATGCTGCTTTAAGACGTGGAAAGAATCAGAGCGCTCAGGATAAGCCTGGCCCAATCAGCAAGTTAGACAAAGTCATTTGGGTGCCTCTGTCCAAAGAACAGATTCAGAAAACAAATCCCAAACCGTTAAAGGCTTATGTTTCCCAATACGGAAGAGTCTTTATTCAGTTTGCTCTGGACTATGCATAGTTCGAGATTCGTTCCATTAAGGCGAGGCTCCAGTCCCCCTCCACAGCGGCCCGGGCAGGGACGCGACCCCCGAGGGTTCTCTCCCCCTCCAAAGCAAGTTGCTTTCCCCCAGAACAGCACGTCACGGCTACAGGGATAACGCAACGTTACCTTTCTATTAGTCGAGGGGGAAAGCGGCCACCTCGCACTCGGCGACGTGCTCTCCTCGAGAATAAATGAATGGGAACGTTGCTCCCAGGCCGGTGACTGGGTTTGATTAGGAAAACCCAACCTAGAACTGCTATTCAATCACCCACGCCTCGCCCGGGCTGAGCCCCCAAAGCTGCATTCCTACATAGCAGCTGCGGCTTTCAGTAAGGAGGGCTCATCTCCGTCATTCTAACCCTGTCCTGGCGCCCCCCGACCCACCCGGTCTCCCTCGGAGCGCCCAGCACAACTATTCCATTCCCAGAGGAGACTGGTGAACCTCCCCAGGCCTGCAGGGGAGAGCGGGAAGGATAAACCCAGAGACCAAAAAAGGATCCTGGGAAAGGGGTGGGTTGATTTTTTTTTCTTTTTTAATGGGAGACAGCACAGCAAAGGGCAAGAGTCAAACAACGTGCGCGCAGCTGGGGAGGCGGGAGGGGGAAATAACCAAGCGCGCAGGGCACCAACGGGGTGCGCGGCCAGACCGAGCCGGTGGGGGAAGGGCGGCCTGGCGGCGCCGGGTCGCCCAGACCCCGGTGGGGCCCAACTTAATCCGTGGACCCAGCACCAAGGGCCACGTTTCGACGAACGGTTCGGGGTGTCCACCTGGACCGATTCGGTTCCAGGCTGGGGGAGGGGTTCGGGGCCGCGAGGGGAAACTTCGCGGGAAGCTCCGGGACAGTCGGGGGGGCCTAGGCCAGGGCGGCCCCCGGAGCATGTGCTCGGGCCTGCGGCGAGCGCGCCGCGCCGCGCAAAGGCTTTTGTGTGCTTCGCGGATCGGGGCTGCTCCTTGGCCCGCTACCGGAGCGGGCAGGCAGAGAACAAGGTGGCCCTCGGCAGGCGGGAAAGGGAAAAAGGAGGGGGAAAAAGCTCTGCAGGCTGCGCGGGCGGGCGGAAGGAGGGAAGAGGGCGGGCCGGGCAGCAGCGTGGTGACGGCTAAAGGTGGGAAATGTGTGTGATGGGGAGGGGGCGCGGCGAGCAGGCCCGGGGACGGGGGCTGGGGCGGCGGCCGGCAGGGGCGCAGAGAGGGAGGAAGAGGCCTAATGGCGAGGGCGGGCGGGTGCAGGCTGGTGGGGACGGACTACTTGGGCCTGACTATCCCGGGCAGCCCCTTACTCACCCTTCATCCTCCTCGTTCTTACTGGCATCGATCTTCGCCCCCCTCAGACTCGGCGCTGCCCCCTTCGGTGCCTCCAGCCGCGGTTCCGCCCCCCGGTCCCGGCTCCGCTTCCCGCCGCCGCCGCTGCCCCCTGCGCCGCCGCCACCATGGCTCCCTCCTGCTCGCCCGCCGAGCCGCCCACCGCCGCCGCCGCCGCCCCGTCCCCGCCGAACTGCTCCTCCGACATGCTGCTCACTGCCGCCGCCGCCGAGACGACACCCGCCGCCGCCGCGAACAGAAACTCGCCGCCAAGTGATCCCCGCCGCCGCCGCTCGACCGCGCGAAGCTCACGGCACGCACGGGAAGGCGCGCGCGGCTGCAAAGAGGCTCCTGCGCCGCTCCCTGGCCTGCCCCCTCGCCTCCCGCTCGCGCGCGCCGCTGCACTCCCGCACTCTCCCGCTCCGCTCAAGAAGAAAAAGCAGCAGCGGCGGCAGCGCTCCGCCTCCTCCTCGCTTTAATGGCGCCGCCGCGGACCACCTAAAATGGCCGACGGAAGAACGGCGCGTCCCGGTCACGTGACTCTAGAGCGCGCCCTTTGCGCCTCCCCGCCCCCTCCGCCGCTGAGGGTCTGGGGATGGGTTTCTTTTTTTTTCCCTCCCCTTCTTCCTCTCCCCTCAGCCACCCTTAGCCTTCTTCTCTCCGGGCCCGCCCTCTCGCTCTCTTTTCTACCTTCCTCGCTCGCGCCGCGTCGCGTAGCGTGGGGCCTTTAAAAGGAACCGGAAGTGGCGTCGCGGAGACGGCCGCGCGGGGACCAGCGAGAACAAGGAACGCGGCTTGAAGGCGCGGCTAGAGCGGCCGCTTCCTCCCGACCTCGCTACCCGAGGCCTCCCGGAGGCGGCGCGGCCCGGAGCGGCCCCGAACGGCAGCGTGGGACTGGGGTGTGGCCGCGCCCCCCCGGAAGCTTGCGCACTCCGAGCGTCTGGGAGAGTATCCGCGCTGCCTCGGCCCCATCGGCCCTCTTGGTGCTCTGCCCCAGGGAGTCGGCGGGACGCGCGCTCGGGCTGCCGCAGCTTCTCTGCCCGCGCCCGAGTGACATTGAGCCGCTTCCCTGGCAGCCGCTGCCTCCCTCAGTAGCCGCCACCGGGCGGTCCGCGGAGCCTCTGGGCAGATTTTTTGGTGTTCGTTTTCTGATGGAAGATCCGCCCGCCAAAAGCGAGGTTCAGCCAGAAATTTTTCATCCAGAAGAAAGGTAACGAGTCTACCAGAAGGAACAAGGGATCATGTGCGCTTGGCCGGCTGTTTTTGTTGTTTCGTTTTTTGGGTCACACCCAGAGATACTTATGGGATACTCCCTGGCTCTGCACTCAGGAATTACTCCTGGCGGTGCTCGGGGAACCATATGAGATGCCGGGGATCGAACCCTGGTCGGCCACGTGCCAGGCAAACGCCCTCACCGCTGTGCTATCGCTCCAGCCCCGACCTGTTTTTGTTTTTGGAAAATTCGAAAAACCGACCTATGAGTCTTTGAAAACCCCGTTGGGAAAAGTGTGTCAGAGCGGCCAAGCGTTCGCTGTCTGGGCTTTAACAGCCAGGATGATAAATAGAGCACTTACACACTCGCAGGAGCGTCTTTACGAGGGCTTTTTTTTTTATTTGGATGCATTGTGGGTTCCTTTTTGAACACCACGAGGCGTTTTGTGCCTGGGAGCTGTAAAAGTTCTATAATGGCCTTGTTGGAAATCCCACGTGCAGTGAGTGGAAACTGGATTATTGGGCAACGGAGGTTTGCAGCTTCCTGGAATACACCCAGATAATGAGCGAATTTATGAGAGCCTTCCTTTGGGCAACAAATACCTGTTCAGCTTGTGCCCGCAGCGCTCAGGCAACAAAGACAAGGGTAAAGCTTGGCCTAGGAACCTAGAAAGTTTGTTTCCATTATTGGGTTATAAGTAGATACTGTGCAAGGATGTGAAAGGAAGATTGTAAGAGTATCGAATTTATTAAGTTTGCAGGCCCTGAAGGCTGGAAAGAAGGGCCAGGTCACAGGGCACTTTTCCCTGTATGGCACTGACCTGGCTTTGATCCCCAGCAGTCCAAGTTCTCCCAAGCACTTCTGGGTGTGGCCCCCAAAAGTAACAAAAGTCTGCAGATTTGAAAGGCCAGAGAGATAGTACAGAAATAGAGTACGTGCCTTTCATGCTACCACTGCCTCTCCCACCATGAGACCTCCAGCTTGGTCCCTGGGGCAAGGCCAGGAGTCACTCCTGAACTCTGAACCAGTAATATCGTTCTCTAGCATGGGCCTGGCAAGCTACCCGTGTTGTATTTGATATGCCAAATGCCAGTAACAATTATAGACTTCATTCCGAATGGATTGAGGCTCTTTATGTTCCTGGAGCAAGCAGATGCCCTTGGCTCTACTAGCATGAGACAGGACATATGGAGATGTTACTGGGGCCCACTCGAGCAAATCGATGATGAACGGGAAGACAGACAGTGACAGTGACAGCATGGGCCTAGCCACCCAATCCCTAGACCCAATAAAAGTATCTGCATTACTAAATCAAACCAAAATAAACATCTTGGGGTCTGGGACTTCCACTGTTTGTGACCCTGGATTTATCCCAGCACCAAAAAATAAATATGTAAAAAAATTTTCATACATATAGAAAATCCTGAAAGTATCTGTAAAAGTAAACATTACTGGGCTTCTGTCTTAAGCAAATCGCACAGGAATCCCAAGAAGAAAGCTATCACATCAGAAGCTAGTAACTAGTCAGACCGCAGGATCAGAAAAACAGGGTTAGCAGGGTGCTTGCCTTGAAAGCAGTTGACCCAGGTTCTGTCCCCAACATCCCATATGGTCTCCTGAGCCTGCCAGGAGTGATCCCTGAACGCAGACGCAGGAGTAACCCTGAGCACAGCTGGCTGTGGCCCAGAAAAAATAAATTTTTAATTTATTTTATTTTATTTTTGCTTTTTTGGGTCACACCCGGCAATGCTCAGGGGTTTCTCCTGGCTCTGCACTCAAGAATTACTCCCTGGCGGTGCTCGGGACCATATGGGATGCCGGGATCGAACCCGGGCCACCATGGGCCGGCCGCGTGCAAGGCAAACGCCCCTACCCGCTGGGCTATTGCTCCGGCCCCAGAAAAAAAGTTTTTAGAGACACAATAGTCAAGAAGAAATACTGAACATCAACCAAATATACCTATTCAGTGACATCTACAAAGTTCACGAAAAACAGATTTTAATTTTTTTAAGCAAAAAGTCTTGATCTTCACACTATAACACATGCTCACCTTCATTTATTAACAAAGTACTTTTCCCAAACTGTTCATTTTAATTCCCACATAACTTTTGGGCTTGGAATGCATATTAAAAGGAATTGCAGAAACCGTATCAATGGTTTAAGAGCTAAGTATCTCTGTTCCTTAAAACTGTACTTGCCCTGTCACTTGGGATTCCTGCATACCAAGACTCAAATTTGCACCTCAAACTCCTACGTCTGTGCAGCATTTCCCTTAAAACTGAACACCAGCCCTAGTTCTTATTCTAGTAGTCATCTGCTGATAACACCTATGCATCCAGCAAAATCCCAGTCTAATGATGCTGCTTACGCTCTGTGAAGACATTCCAAACTCTTAGACAAAATTAGTCATCCATTCTGTCAGTCATTTAGGTCTCTGGTCTTCAACCTCTTGTCCGCATGTGTAGACAGCTTGAAAACCACTGGTCTCTGGCCTTGGTTATACTTGAAGGAATGGAGGGTAGGCAGGACAAGTGTGAGCCGTTGGAATCTTCTGCTCAACTGTTCTAGTCCAGTAGTTTCTGGAAAGCAGACAATAGACACTATCCTGCCTCATACCCAGAAATCTACGTAAATATATGTAGACACTGAATTTCAGGATAATTGTTAAGTGACAGAAGATACTTTTTCCTTTCAGACCCTTCAGGCAGGTAAGTGCTTATAGGAACTTAAGATTCTTCTCTACCATTTCATATGGGCATAGAAATGTTTCCCAAACCACTTGCAGATATGTGAGACTCTTTTTTTCATACATGAGAAGGTAAAGACTATGTTGTCATTAAATTAACTGTGTTGGTGCTTGGGGCTAATGAGATAGCACAGTGGATAGGGCTCCTGCCTTGCATGTAGCCAACCCATGTTTGAACCCTGGCACCACATATGGTTCCCTGAGCATTGCCAGAACAAATTCCCAAGTATAGAACCAGGAACGACCCCTGAGGATCACCAACTGTGGTCCCAAAACAAGAATTAAAAAAAAAAAATGTGCTGTCCCAAACCACAACAGGGAAGCCGGATCTGCCTTCAGTGTCTTACATGGATGTCATGGCCTTGACATCACCAGTGTGTTCCTGCTAGCACTGAGATCATGAACATCACTGCCTCTGCATTGCCAGTGCGTTCCTGCTAGCACTGAGATCATGGGCATCATGGCCTGAGCATTGGCAGTGCGTTCCTGCTAGCACTGAGATCACGGGCATCATGACCTGAGCACTGGCAGTGCGTTCCTGCTAGCACTGAGATCACGGGCATCATGACCTGAGCACTGGCAGTGCGTTCCTGCTAAGCATTGAGATCATGGGCATCATGGCCTGAGCACTGGCAGTGCGTTCCTGCTAGCACTGAGATCAGGGGCATCATGGCCTGAGCACTGGCAGTGCGTTCCTGCTAGCACTGAGATCATGGGCATTATGGCCTGAGCACTGGCAGTGCGTTCCTGCTAGCACTGAGATCACGGGCATCATGGCCTGAGCACTGGCAGTGCGTTCCTGCTAGCACTGAGATCATGGGCATTATGGCCTGAGCACTGGCAGTGCGTTCCTGCTAGCACTGAGATCACGGGCATCATGGCCTGAGCATTGCCATTGTGTTGCTGCTAGCACTGAGATCACGGGCATCATGGCCTGAGCACTGGCAGTGCGTTCCTGCTAGCAGTGAGATCACGGGCATCATGGCCTGAGCATTGGCAGTGCGTTCCTGCTAGCACTGAGATCACAGGCGTCATGGCCTGAGCACTGGCAGTGCGTTCCTGCTAGCACTGAGATCACGGGCATCATGGCCTGAGCACTGGCAGTGCGTTCCCTGCTAGCAGTGAGATCACGGGCATCATGGCCTGAGCATTGGCAGTGCGTTCCCTGCTAGCACTGAGATCACGGGCATCGTGGCCTGAACACTGGCAGTGCGTTCCTGCTAGCACTGAGATCACGGGCATCATGGCCTGAGCACTGGCAGTGCGTTCCTGCTAGCACTGAGATCACGGGCATCATGGCCTGAGCATTGGCAGTGCGTTCTTGCTAGCACTGAGATCATGGACGTAATGGCCTGGGCATTGCCAGTGTGTTCCTGCTAACACTGAAATAGAGTCCTGGATGAATTCAGCCTCTGGAAACAAGAAACAAGAGCCAGGAGTAACCCCTGAGCATTGCTGGGTGTGACCCCAAAAAAAAAAAATGTGCATGTGCTGCTGTCTGCACAGAGTTAGTGCTTGGAGCAGTTCTCTGTAGCACAGTGCTCTCCCCTGTCTCAACCAACACGCTTTTATCCAAGATGTTTCAAAAAAAAATGGCAAATGTTTCTGGTTTTTTGGGGGGGTCCATACCCAGCAGTGTTCAAGACTTACTCCTGGCTCAGCACTCAGGGTCACTCCTGGCAAGACTCGAAAGGAAAATGGGGATACCAGGCATCAATGACCCAGATCTGTCTTATGTAAGGCATTTTACTATCACTTGGTCCCAATTATTTTTTTCTGGAAAGTTCATTTGAGATTTAAAAATGAAATCACTCTGGGACAGGATGTAAACCCTAAGTTAAGGAGTCACCATTTTAATCCACTGGGTAAAAAAAAAGTGAGGCAATCATATCCTGTGTGTGTGTGTGTACATAATTTTTTTAACTGGGCCATTTATTCCTTTGACAACGTAAGCCCATACAAGACCCCCTCTACAACCATATCAACCATATCCTCAAAAAACCTGCCAGGCTTAAGCACCTTCTTCAGTGAGCTTGTGAGTTTATGTCAAGTGACCAATGACCCAAATGGAAAACTTTATCATTTGTTTGTCAGGAGGTTCTCAGTTCAGTTAGACAAATATAGAGGCCAAAATGTTAACTTTACATGAGTGACAGACTTGGAGAGTCAGAGTTCAGAAATCAGACAGTCCGTGAAGCCAAACTTAGCCCCAAAAGAACTCAAGGAATCAGGAGATGGAATGTTCTGGGTCCAGACCTATATATCCACTATCTACCTACCCTAAGTGTCCCGGAGGCATTTCAAGGTTTCAATGTACAATGCTGAACAGTCTCTTCCCAACAAATCAGCTTGTTTAATCTTCCACTTAGTGATAACACCTAAGCTAGAACAACAAGGAGACCTGCTATTACAACTCACCTGAGCACCATGTCTAGGCCCTAATTCCTCTTCTAAGAGATGTTTTGATTCATCTAAGTGCTTCTGAGAATGTTTAAACACTGGGATCATTTCTAGTTAGATTTATTTCAGTATTTTACCATGCAATACAATGATGTCACAGGGCCTTTCTTGGTGCTGTGTAGATATAGAGAGCCAACCAGATAGAAGTCTTTGATGCGGAGTTGAAGCTCCAGTGGGAGAGAGTCATACAACAGACAAGATCAGTGAAGAGCTATAAGATAGAGGCATAGCAGTAATAATTCCTGAGCAAAGAGCCAAGAGAAACCCCTGAGCATTGCCGGGTGTGACCCCCCAAAAAAGAGGCATAGGTGGTGTGAATTGTCTTTTGGGGGCCACACCTGGTGATGCACAGGCTTACTTATGTGTCTGAGCTCATTCTTCATTCCTGGTAGGCTCAGGGGACCATATGGGATGCTGGGAATCAAAACTGGGTTGGGCACGTGCAAAGCCATACAGCTTTATCTGCTGTACTATCCCTTTGCTTCGATGTGCTATTTTAAATACAGTGATCAAAGGACTTTTTAAGAAGGTAACTTTGTTGGGGGAGGGGTCAGGATGGGGCACACCTTGTGATATTCAGGGCCTACTCTTGACTGTGCTCAGGGATCACTCCAGGAGGGACTTGGGTGACCGTATGGCATGACCGGCATCAAAGTGGCCCCAAGGGAGGTAACTTTTTGAGTAAAGTCCAAAAGGGAATAAAGGAGGAAAATCATACTCCTAGTTTAGAGATGTATAAAGACTGCATCAGTGAAGATAGCACGTTCAACCATCCGTCAGGCCAGTGTGACTGAATAAAGGGAGGTAAGCAGAGATCACCAAGAACAAGGTTGCCCAGGGTTTTGTAATATGCCATTGACAGTTTTTATTTTATTATTATTTTTTCTTTTTGTGTCACACCCAGCAACGCTCAGGGGTTACTCCTGGCTCTGCACTCAGGAATTACTCCTGGCAGTGCTCGGGGGACCATATGGGATGCCGGGGATCGAACCTGGGCAGGCACAGCCCGCCGCAGTGCAAGGCAAACGCCCTACCCGCTGAGCTATCACTCGGGCCCTGACAGTTTTTATTATATGTAATGACAGACTATGGGAGGGGTTTCAACAGGAGAAGCACATGATCTAACTTATATTTAACTAGCCAGAGATAGTCTGGATTCTACTGACCCAGATCATTGTGGCTATTACCTGGGAGTTGGGAGCAAGGGAGAGGGGTCACAGAAAACCCCTGTGGTGAGGCATCTTACTTGGGGTGGGGGGGTCGCACTGCTTTCCTTAACTTCATTTGTAGGCAGACCTACAAATGAAGCATGATTTATATTTGGTCAGGTGACGTTTTCCTAGAATGACATTTTCAGTGAAGATAAACATGCTACTGGAAATAAGGGGATCATTTAAAACTATAGGGCCGGAACAATAGCCCAGCAGGTAGGGCGTTTGCCTTGCATGCAGCCGGCCTCTGCCGGCCTGGGTTTGATCCCGGCATCCCATATGATCCCCTGAGCACCACCAGGAGTAATTCCTGAGTGCAGAGCCAGGAGTAGCCCCTGAGCATTGCCGGGTGTGACCCAAAAGGCAAAAAAAACTAACAACATTTTCAATAAGATTGAGACTAGTGTTTTCCTTCATTTATGTATTTTTTTACTCCTACAGGTCTGCCTTTTAGAAGCTCCAGGGTGAAAGTTTGGTGAGCTTTTATAGCTCGGGTATGTCTAGAGGCTTTTCAGAAGCCTGCATTGAGGACAGTAGCTTTATTTTAACTGCATCCTGTCATCTTTGTTGGGACTTTCTTTTCCCAGTGGCCAAGTCTCTTATCTTGAGGGTTCTTGGAAGCTTTTCCTCTGTAGCTGTAGCTCTGGGTTATTTGATGTTCTTCGTCCTGCATAAAAATCTTGAGTATAATCACTTCCTTACAGCAGGGCTGAGAATTACATCCTTTGCGATTCAGTCACACTTCAAGTAGAGACACATAACCAAGTAACAGGAGTGGCTTATTCTGTTGTATGAGTCATGTCCTTGATGTTTGGTCTACTTGAATAGTAGAACTTTGGTAATTAGGAGCCTTCAACATACAACTTCCTCTTGGGACAGGAAGAAGGGTGAGAAACAGTGAATCCACTAATCACTCTGCTTTGAGAAGTGGGTAGGGACTGGAGATGTCAAATCACGTTGAAGAATTTCCCTCTGACATCTGAGCCTCCTGCTCATTGGTCATTCATTAACAGGGAAGTCTGTCACTGTGGGAGCAGGAGGCGGCTGTTTGGCATCAGAAATAAGCCTATAAACATGGGGCTCAATAATGGAGAGTTCAGAAAAGGTGGGGACAGGATCAAAGATCCTGGTCACATTCTTGGAGCTAGCCTGGAATGAAGTCACGTGACTGTAGTCACCCCTTGACGCTCACACAGCTAAACTGTGACTTGCTGCTGGATTTCTCACTAAGGGTACTCAGGCTGCTTGGTTGGCTCCATGGCAGAGCAGGACTTCCATGTTGCAAGGCTCTAGTTCTAACCCCTGCATGGGGAGAAGGAGGATTATATGAAATCAGATGTAGGTCACTGTTGCGGTACACTCTTTTTTTTTTTTTGTATATTTTCAAATCAGCACAGAGCATTTTTTTTTATTATAACATAGTGAGATAGACCATTACAAAGCTGTTCATGATTGACTTTCAGTCATACAGTGTTCCAGCATCCATCTCTCCACCAGTGCACCCTTTCCAACACCAGTGCCTCCTCCTCCTCCTCTTCCACTTCCTGCTCCTCCTCCTCCTTCTTCTTAGATCATTTCTTTTTTTTTTAATTTTATTATTTTCCCCCAAATATATTATTACACCATTTTAGACATACAATTGAAAGATGCTCATGTAGAGTTTTGGTTCTACAGTGTTCCAACACGCATCCCTCCACCCAAACCCATCTCCCATCACCAATGTCCCCACATCCCTCCCCCCCTCCCGCACCTCAACTGCTTGGCGGATTCTGTATTTCATCTCTTTCCTCTTTATATCTCCTTCCCAACAAACTTTCCTGCTCTTTGTGGAATGCAGTGCATTAAAAGACACTACTGTTTCACTATTTTAGAGGACCTGGGCTCGAACCGGTTTTGCTCTGTTAATCTGGTCATGAGGCAGTTTCCCAGAGTCCGGACAGCGAAAAATGGTGGCTAGTGTGATGGGCGAGTCTCATCCAACTGCTTCCGGGACCCCCAGAGGCGACGGGCCCACTCCCAAAACCCATCTGCCCTCCTCGGGGTTCCATAGTTAGCTGGGCCCGGCACGAGCCGAGTTCCAGCCTCCCCAGCCGCTTGTGAGACTCTGCATGCTGGCCCCCGGCAGCTCCTGGGCGGGCCAACAGGCTCGACAAAATGGAGGGGGAAAGGGCGACCCCGAGTTCATCTGACGAATTCCCAGTGATTCCCGCTTCTGGGAGCTGCCTACCTGGGCTCGAACTGGTTTTGCTCTGTTAATCTGGTCATGAGGCAGTTTCCCAGAGTCCGGACAGCGAAAATGGTGGCTAGTGTGATGGGCAAGTCTCATCCAGCTGCTTCGGGACCCGCCAGAGGCGACGGGCCCACTCCCAAAACCCATCTGCCCTCCTCGGGGTTCCATAGTTGGCTGGGCCCGGCACGAGCCGAGTCCAGCCTCCCCCAGCCGCTTGTGAGACTGCATGCTGGCCCCCGGCAGCTCCTGGCGGGGCCAACAGGCTCGACAAAATGGAGGGGGGGAAAGGGCGACCCCTAGTCCATCTGATGAATTCCCAGTGATTCCCGCTTCTGGGAGCCGCCTACCTGGGCTCGAACTGGTTTTGCTCTGTTAATTTGGTCATGAGGCAGTTTCCCAGCGTCCGGACAGCGAAAATGGTGGCTAGTGTGATGGGCGAGTCTCATCCGGCTGCTTCCGGGACCCCCAGAGGCGACGGGCTCACTCCCAAAACCCATCTGCCCTCCTCGGGGTTCCATAGTTAGCTGGGCTGTTGCGGTACACTCTTGAACAGAGCTTCTGCACCTTGCCTGGAGTTACCTCCTTCAGGCCACTTTGTAAATATGGGGGGCAAGAAAACAGTTTGAATCTGTGACTTGATGTGGCAGTATATCTTACCATGTATTCTATGTTAGCTATGAATATTTTAGAATAGGTATAAAGGTTCACTCTCTGCCTCTGGAGCAGCCCACATCTCCCCTCTTGAGATGTGTACTCTATCACTTTCGCGCCTCCTTCCCCATCCTAAAATGTCCTTAATAAAATCTGTTTTACTTAAAAAAAAAGGTATAAATATTTTTCCCATGCTACCACAATCATCATGGGACTAGATAGATCTTACCAGTATATTTACCTGACCGCATTGGATCTCTAAGTAATTAGATCAGAGAGAAATGCTGTTTGCCTCCAAGAAAGCAAGCAAGCACGGCTCTCTAATACGTCTAAAGGCTAATATACAAAACAGCTATGAAGTTGTTGCAGGACACCTAAAAGCCTAGGCCTCTGCATCTGCCCTGGATTGCCTCCTGCAGGACACTTCATATATAGGGGGGTCTGTCGGGGACCCTTTCGGTGCTCCCTGACATGAAGTAAAGACCAGAATCTTATGAAGGCTTAGAGAAATATATACCTGGCTGTAGAATATCCATTGGTACATATGCATGCCTTTGTATTCTGAGATACAGTTCATCTCAGATGTCCTTTCCCCATCTACCATGGGCCTGCAGCCTTGGCTAGGGCGATATTAACATTTAAATGGGACAAGGTGAGGACGATGGGATCCTGAGGAGGGCAGATGAGTTTTGGGTGTTGGCCCATCGCCTCTGGGGGTCCCGGAAGCAGCCGGATGAAACTTCGCCCATCACACTAGCCACCATTTTCGCTGTCCGGACGCTGGGAAACTGCTTCACGACCAGATCAACAGAGCAAAACCAGTTCGAGCCCAGGTAGGCGGCTCCCAGAAGCGGGAATCACTGGGAATTCGTCAGATGGAGTCAGAGTTCGGCCATTCCCTCTCCATTTTGTCGAGTCTGGTGGCCCCGCCCAGGAGCTGCCCGGGGGCCAGCATGCAGAGCTTCAAAAGCGGCTGGGGAGGCTGGAACTTGGCTCGCGCCCGAGCCCAGCTGACGATGGGATCCCGAGGAGGGCAGATGGGTTTTGGGTGTTGGCCCATCGCCTCTGGGGGTCCCGGAAGCAGCCAGATGAAACTCGCCCATCACACTAGCCACCATTTTCGCTGTCTGGACGCTGGGAAACTGCCTCACCACCAGATTAACAGAGCAAAACCAGTTCGAGCCCAGGTCACGTGGCCGCAGCAGCCGCACGGTCCACTAAAATAGTGAAACAGTAATGTCTTTTAATGCACTATATTCCACAAAGAGCAGGAAAGTTTGGTGGGAAGGAGATATAAAGAGGAAAGAAATGACATACAGAATCTGCCAAGTAGTTGAGGTGCGGGGGGGGAGGGAGGTGGGTACATTGGTGATGGGAGATGGGTTTGGGTGGAGGGATGCGTGTTGGAACACTGTAGAACCAAAACTCTACATGAGCATCTTTCATTTGTATGTCTAAAATGGTGTAATAATATTTGGGGGGGGAAAATAATAAAATTAAATTAAAAAAAAATAAATGGGACAAGGTGAGGTCCTGGGATAAGTTACCTAAGGGGATTGATCCTAACTGCTTTCCATTGATGTGGGCCAGTCTGGGCTGAAAAGTTATAAAAGCTGTAGCTTGCTTTCTTCATGCCTTTCCACCTTTGCCTTTTGCCTTTTCTTCTCTTCCTCTTTTGCCTTCTGCCTCCTCTCTCCTTCTCTTCCCTGTTCAGCTTTAGCATGTGGTAGCCACCATCTTGGCCTAGGATTCTAAACCTACATGTGGCCAGGGGCCAGCCAGGAACCAAAAGTGTGGGCTTTTCCTGCTACTAGATTGTATACCAGAACAAGTGTGAGTAAAGACTTTTTGAAACTTGTTGAATCCTTTCTCTGTCGGTCACCGATCCCTTAGGGCAGAAGGGGATCCTCTGAGACTGCTCCCCGGATTTTGTCGGGCACCTACCATATCCCGACAAGTCACTACATAGGTTATATTGGTAAGCAATTAGGTTTTTTTTCTCTTCTGTATTCTGCTAGTCAAGAAGTCTACATAAGCTGCTACATAAGAGATTGTAGGGGACGGGAGGGGAGGGGTACAATGGTGGTGGAAATGGGGCACTGGTGGAGGGATGGGTGCTGGAGTACTGTATTACCAAGAACCAATTATGAACACCTTTGTAATTGTATGTTTCACGGTGGTATAATAAAAAAATTTTAAAAAAAAGAGATTGTAAAGAAGGTCCAGTACTATTTGCAGATGACATGACAATATACCTAGAGAACCCTAAGCTCTCTACCAAAAAGCTCCTAGGAACAATACACTCTTAAAGTGGCAGGGTAAAAATCAATACCCAAAAGTCAGTGGCTTTCCTATATACAAATAGTGAAAGGGAAGAAAGGAATATTAAAGAAACTCCCATTCACAATTGCGCCACAGAAAATCAAATACCTAGAAATCAGTTTGACTAAGAATATAAAGGATGTGTATAAAGAAAACTACAAAACATTGCTACAGGAAATAAAAGAAGACCTGAGGAAATGGAGACACATTCCCTGCTTATGGATCGGGAGGATTAACATTATCAAAATGGTAGTACTCCCCAGAGCTTTATTTAAATTCAATGCAATCCTTTTAAGGATACCCATGACATTCTTCAAAGAAATTGACCAAATACTCCTGAAATGTATATAGAATAATAAAACTCCACGTATCGCTAAAGCAATCTTTGGGAAAAAGAAGATGGGAGGTATCAATTTCCCCCAACTTTAAACTCTACTACAAAGCAGTCATAATCAAAACGGCATGGTATTGGTATAGAGACAGACCAGTAGATCTATGGAATAGAACTGAATATCCTGAAACACACTCCAAAATATGGTCGCTTAATCTTTGATAAAGGTGCAAAAAATATTAAATGGAGCAAAAGAAAGCTTTTCAACAGGTGGTGCTGGGAAAACTGGGCAGCTACATGTAAAAATGAACTTAGACCTTCTAACACCATGCACAAAGGTCAGATCAAAATTTATCAAAGATCTCAACATCAGACATGAATCCATAAGGTACATAGAATAAAACATAGGAAAAACGCCTATGACATCGAATCTAAAGGCATCTTCAAAGATGAAACAGCACTGACAAAGCAAATGGAAGCAAAGATAAATGGGATTATCACTGTATCACTATCTTCCCGCTCATCTTCGATTTGTTGGAGCGGGCACCAGTAACATCTCCATATGTCCTGTCTCATGCAAGTAGAGCCCAAGAGAACCTGCTTGCTCCAGGAACATAAAGAGCCTCAAACCATTCCATCAGGTCATGGGAATGAGGTCTATAATTGTTACTGGTATCTGGCATATCAAATACGACACGGGTAGCTTGCCAGGCTCTGCAGTGCGGGTAGCATACTCTTGTCATCTCAAAATCCAGCATTTATTGATGAACCGCGAGGCCGCAAGTGGCCACGCCGAGCCGAGCTGTGATAGGCTGGTCTGCTGGGTGGAGTTCTGATGAGGAGGAAGTTCGGATGTGGAAAATGGAGGTCCTCATGGAGTGGGGGTCGTCTGGCTTGTTGTGAGGCTCTGCTGGGGTGGCGGGCCAGGGCTAGAACCTGCCATCCCCTCCCGGGCACTTCATAAGCGGCTGGTCACAGTGAGAGCCTGTAGCAGCTCTGCCCCATGTCCCATTTATATAAATGGGATTTATATAAAACTGAAAAGCTTCTGCGCCTCAAAAGAAACAATGACCAAAATATAGATAGCCCACAGACTGGTAAAGAATATTCACTTCCCATCCGATAAGGGGTTACTATCCAGGATATATTAGGCACTGGTAGAACTCAATTATAGACCTCATTCCGAATGGATTGAGGCTCTTGATGTTCCTGGCGCAAGCAGATGCCCTTGGACTCTACTAGCATAAGACAGGACATATGGAGATGTTACTGGGGCCCGCTTGAGCAAATCGATGACGAACAGGAAGACAGTGGATACAGTGACAGTGGTATAACTCTACAAGAAGAAAACAGCCAACCCCATGAAAAAATGGGGAGAAGAAATGAACAGAAACTTCCAAAAAGGAGAAATTAGAATGGCCGAAAGGCATATGAAAAGGTGCTCTTCATCACTAATCATCAGGGAGATGCAAATCAAAACAATAATGAGGTATTATCTCGCACCACAGAGATTGGCACACATCCAAAAGAGCAAGAACAACTGGTGCTGGCGTGAATGAGGGGAGAAAAGGACTCTCATCCACTGTTGGTGGGAGTGCCGACTGGTCCAGCCCCTTTTGGAAAACAATATGGACATTCCTTCAAAACCTAGATAGAAAAAAACTTCAAAAACTAGCTCCCATTTGACCTAGCAATGCCACTCCTGGGAATATACCCCGAGACCCAAAAACACACAGAAGAAACACTGTCTGCACATCTATGTTCATTGCAGCACTATTTACAAATGCCAGAATCTGGAAACAACCTGAATGCCCGAGAACAGAAGACTGGCTAAAGAAACTATGGTACATCTACACAATGAGATACTATGTAGTTGTCAGAAAAGACGAGGTCATGGAATTTACATGCAAATGGATGGACATGGAGAGTATCATGCTGAGTGAAATTAGTCAGAAAGTAAAGGACAGATATAGAATGACTGGATTCAATAGTGATATATAAATATATACTAGTACTCTACTCATTATAGGAAATGTTAGTGCCACACTAGAACTGAACATTGAATGTACACAAAGGGAGTTACATGATAATCCCTAAGTATCTGTAGGGCATGCCACAATATGCAAGAGAGAGAGAAAGAGAGAGAGAAAAAATAAGAGATAGTGTCTGCCAAAGAGGCAGGCTGGAGGAGGGGAGGGAACTTGGGGGATATTGGTGGTGGGAATGGGGCACTGGTGGAGGAATGGATGCTGGAAAAAAGTATGACTAAAACCCAATCATGAACATCTTTTAATTGTATATTGCACGGTGGTATAATAAAAAGTATAACAGTGAAAAAAAATCAATAATTTTTTTGGGGTCACACCCGCAATACTCAGGGGTTACTCCTGGCTCTGCACTCAGGAATTACTCCTGGCGGTGCTCGGGGACCATATGGGGATGCCGGGATCGAACCCGGCCGGCATGAGCCGGCCGTGGTGCAAGGCAAACGCCCCTACCCACTGGGCTATCGCCTGGCCCCAAAAAATCAATAAATTTTATTCACACTGATCTTTGATCTCTTAAGGTCACTCCAAAAAAAAGTTGTCTAAGAAGTAAAATACATTATAATAAAAAATAAAATACAAAAAAAAAAGAATGTCCAGTATTTCATTCACTCACTGCCATCTCTGGTTTGATCCCTGGCACTACTGAACTTTCATGCACTGCCAGGAGTGATGCCAGAGCACAGAACAGGGAGTGAATCCTGAGTACTTCCAGGTGGGGCCCCTGAACAGAAAGGAAAAAGAGAGGAAAGAAAAGGAGAGAGAGAGAGAGGGAGAGAGAGAGAGTAAGGCCAGAGAAACAGTATAGCAGGTAAGGCGCTTGCCTTGCACACTGCCGAACTGGGTTCACTCCCCAACAGCTCATAGGGTCCCCAAGAAGCACCAAGAGTGATTCCTGAGCAGAGAGCCAGGAGCATTGTGAAGAAAGGAAGGAAAGAATAAAGGGAGGGAGGGAAAGAGGAAGGAAGGAAGGAAGGAAGGAAGGAAGGAAGGAAGGAAGGAAGGAAGGAAGGGAGGGAGGGAGGGAGGGAGGGGAGGGAGGGAGGGAGGGAGGAAGGGAGGGAGGGGAGGGAGGGAAGGAAGGGAGGGAGGGAAGGAGGAGGAGGGAAGGAAGGAAGGAAGGAAGGAAGGAAGGAAGGAAGGAAGGAAGGAAGGAAAGGAAAGAAGGAAGGAAGGGAAAGGGAGGGAGAGAGAGAGAGGGAGGGAGGGAGGAAGGCAGGAAGGCAGGAAGGCAGGAAGGCAGGAAGGCAGGAAGGCAGGAAGGCAGGAAGGCAGGAAGGAAGGAAGGAAGGAAGGAAGGAAGGAAGGAAGGAAGGAAGGCAGGAAGGAAGGAAGGAAGGAAGGAAGGAAGGAAGGAAGGAAGGAAGGAAGGAAGGAAGGAAGGAAGGAAGGAAGGAAGGAAGGAAGGAAGGAAGGAAGGAAGGAAGGAAGGAAGGAAGGAAGGAAGGAAGGAAGGAAGGAAGGAAGGAAGGAATTTAAGGATATCCAGGAAAGTAAATGCAAATTAGGGTGCTCAGATAATCCAAGACACATTAAAGGCATTGCTCAAGACAGAACTCAGGATCTTTCTGGATGCTGCCAGGGTACTAAGACCTGAGAGTCACTGCGAACTCTACATCTTCTCTGGTGTCTTCATGGAACCCGTTACAATCCATCTTCTTTCCATTTAACCAAATTCCTATTTCTCCACCTTGACTCAGAGGACTTATGAGGAATCTAGGTAATAATATATATTTGGAAGTTTTGGAGTTGTTGATCAAGTCTAGCTTGTCTCTGAACTCTGCCCAAAAATGGGGGGAAAGAGAACCTTTGCAATCAAATGCACTTGACAGGGCACCACCCCAGCATCTCCAAGGCACATTCCATGGTGGACAACTGACACAAAGAGCTCTGTCAGATTTTTTCTCTCTTGTGAATTATAATTAGAATCAGTTCACTACACAGTTGGCTAGAGGGCTGGAGCTAGAGAGAAATCATATTTTAGTATAAGTCAGTTTTAGTACAAGCCGATTTACCCCATGTCTATCGAAGCAGATGAGAAAATAGGTTTGAGGTAAAGGGAGAAAGAGAGAGAGGAGAAAGAAACAAACAGAGGGAAAGAGAGAGAGAGAGAGAGCAAAGCTGATGAGTACAAGGAACCAAGGGGAGAGACAGCAGGGTCTGACCAAATGCAGATGGCATCTGCTTGGTTCTAGAAGACATCCTGGTCACAGATACAACATTTTCTACAAATGTTGACCTTCTTACCTTGGCCTAGAGGTAGTGCTCTTGGTTCCCCTTAGATTCATATTTGTGGGTAAATATGAGTAGATTTTTGTCACTGTAACTCAAGGAACCTTGATCAGGAGTAAATATTTATCAAGTGCTTTGCTGAAATTGAGACATACTGTGTATATAGTGTTTTTGCTGAACTAATCTAAAAATCAGTTCTGTTAGGGGGGAAACAAAAATTGACCCATGTTCAATAATTATTTATTAGCTCCCGAAAGACTCTTCTTGGACTACTAGATAGAAAAAAAAACAATACAAATTACATACTCACAATTCAGTTGTAAATCATTGTTTAAATCTTATTCAATATGAAAATAAATGGAAATATTGGGAAAGCACTCCTAGGGCTACCTTCCTAATATAATCACTCTGAGCACTTTTATTTCATGTCTGTTATTTTGCCCTCATATGATTTATATTTATTTTCCTTAAATTTTTTCATTTTAATTTTCAGTGTGGGAGCCATACCTGGTGGTGTTGGGGCTTGAGTTCTGTCGCTGTACGCAGGGATCACTCAGGGACCATATGTGCTGCTGGGAATAGAACCCAGGTCAGCCACATGCAGAGCAAGAACCCTTTTTATTGTAGTATCTCTCTGTCCTACACTTCATGTTAGGTATTTATTTTAATTTCATGAGTACCAGGGATTGAGCCCAGGTCTCAGGCACTCAGGGCATGTCCCTTATCATTGAGCCACACCCCTGCCCAAAATTAGAGTATAAAATACAATTGCGAGTTAATGCTGACTCTGCATTCAGAAATTACTCCTGATGGTGCTGGGGGGAACCATACATGGTGCCGGGATTGGAACCTGGGTCAGCATCATACAAGGCATAAGCCCTCCCTGCTGTACTATTGCTCCGGCTGCAAAGACTCATTTTGTAACAAAGGTGAAAATGTGGGCCACCTGCCCCTTGAAGTGTTGCAGCTGTGGCTGTGGTGCCCAGCTGCATTGGCAGGTGGCAGACAGGAGATAGACTTGTCTACATCACCAGGGCTCTGCCCTGTGGGCCCTGGACGGTGAGTGGTCTGACATAGGAAAAGACTGGGCCTCCTGGGATGAACCCAGGGCCATGACTGAGCCTGGCAAGCTACCCGTGGTGTATTCGATATGCCAAAAACAGTAACAAATAGAGATGTACTGGACAAGGGACAGACCAGACACACAGCTGTGCTGCCCGGCCCATATGGAGCAGCCCATGGAGTCTCTGAGGAATCGGCTAGTCCCCAGCCAAGACCAACGTAGCTCCTAGGGTAAAGCAGTCATGTGGGGAATCCACCCTGGCCAGAATCGGAGCAGGGATTTGGGCTCCCCCCCTCTCCATGCTGGTGGGCGTGGCTACAGGCTTGAAGCCTCTGCAACCAAGATGAAGCAGATAAGGGGCAGACCAGACGCATAGCTGTAACAGTGTGCAGCTAAGCCAGAGGCTTAGATAACAAAGTAGGCAGAACCAGGTCCTTCCCATGATCTTTCACATCTGTACACCATAATGATCATTGTAGTTGTAACAAACTGGGGAGGTTGATGGGGATCACTTGATCACTTGACATCCCGTAGATCATTGATTACCTCAGTGGGCACCAGTAACATCTCAATATGTCCTGGCACATGCGAAATAGCCCAAGGGCATCTGCCCGCTCCAGGAACATAAAGAGCCTCAAACCATTCCATCAAGTCATGGGAATGAGGTCTATAATTGTTACTGGTATTTGGCATGTCAAATATGACACAGGTAGCTTGCCAAGCTCTGTCGTGGGTAGGATAAGTTTTAAAGAGATATGAAATTTCCATACTGTTGCAGGACACCTAAAAGCCTAGGCCTCTGCATCTGCCCTGGATTGCCTCCCTGCAGGTCACTTCATAGTTAGGGGGTAGTCTGAATGTGGCAGTCTTATCTGACCATGTATTCTGTACTGGCTGGTATAAATATTCTCTCATGCTACCACAATCATCATGGGACTAGCTAGATCTTACCAGCATATTTGCCTGGCCACGTTGGATCTCTAAGTAATTAGACAGACCAGAGGAAAATGCTGTTTACCTCCAAGCAAGCAAGCATGAGTTATGGCTCCCTGATAACTCAAAGGCAACTAAAATACAAAACTACCGTGAAGTCGACGAGACTCTTGTGAAGGCTTGGAGAAATATTTAACTGGCATTAGTATTAGTCTTTGGTACAGAGACATGCCATCTCAGAAACCTCCTTCTCTACCCTATAAAGGCAATTCCAGGCAGATCTTGGCTCAAGACATTAGGTGAGGTGCTGGGAGAAATTACCTGAGGGCATTTGATCCTTCCTGCCAGGGGAAGTTACATTTAGCTTATAGCTTCTCCCAGCTCTGCTAGGAGGCTTTTAATTAGCTCTGGGTCCTTGTAAACAGCCAGATGTTCTCCTGAAGTTGCTACATTTCTATAGAGCTATTTTCTTGTTTCATCTCTAGATAGCCCAGCCAAGAATGGGCTGGGCTAGGGAGTTTGGGCGGATTTCTAGCTATAAAATAAGCTGCAAGAAAAAAGAGGCTCTCTCTTTTTCCCCCCTTTTGTCATTTTGGCTTTCCTTGACGTTTTGCTTCTCCGTCTTCTCCATTCTCTGTTGGGCCTCAACACGTGGTGGCAGCCATCTTGGCCTACACCTGGCTGGGGCCTAGTTGGGAACCCAGAGTCCGGAGGTTTTCCCCTGCTCTTGGATTGTATATTGGAACCTGTGATAGTAAAGCCCTTTTAAAACTGCATCGGAGGGGCCGGAGCGATAGCCCAGCGGGTAGGGCGTTTGCCTTGCACGCGGCCGGCCTAAGCTGGCCCGGGTTCGATCCCCGGCATCCCATATGGTCCCCTGGGCACCGCCAGGAGTAATTCCTGAGTGCAGAGCCAGGAGTAACCCCTGAGCATAGCCAGGTGCGACCCAAAAAAAAAAAAAAAAACTGCATCGGATTCCTGAGTCTTTATCCATTCCCGCCAGCTTCGGAGGTAGAAGGGAACTCGCTTCCGGCACTGTCGGGGACCCCTGGCGGAGCTCCCCAACACCATACCAATCACTTAAATAGTCATAACAAAGAATCTGAGAATTGACAGACATGGGGTAGAGCTGCTACAGGCTCTCACTGCCCAGTCGCTCATGAGGCACCCGGGAGGGATGGCAGGTTCTATCCCTGGCCCGCCACCCCAGCAGAGCCTCACAATAAGCCAGATGATCCCCCACTCTATGAGGACCTCCATTTTCCACATCCGGACTTCCCCCTCATCAGAACTCCACCCAGCAGACCAGCCTATCACAG
>JAJIBD010015554.1:0-25018 GCA_021461705.1 Cryptotis parvus | reverse complement strand
AGTTCCTGCTAGGGGGCTGTTCCCTTAGCCTTCTGCCTCCTGACCAGTCTGGTGAAGTGAAAAAAAATCTTATGGCCCTGGGCAGTGCCTCAACCACTTCTTATCCCTTCTTTCCCTCTCTCTGAGGTGGGGCGGGAGTTCTTGGGGCCAGCAGTGCTCTGGGCTGCGCTTGATTCTGTGCTTGGGGTTTACTTCTGGCAATGCTCAAGGGAACATGTGGTACCAGAGATCGCTTTTAGTCTCCCACATGCAAAGCATGTGGTCAACCTTCAGAGCTACTTCCCAGCCCTTCTGGAGTTCTTTTATTTTTTCTTCTTTCTTTTTTTCCCCTTTGTGATACCAGGCATTGCTCAGAACTTACTCCTGACTCTGTGCTCAGACATCATTTCTGGTAGGGTTCTGAGGACCACAAATGGTGCTGGGGATCAGAGCCAGGATAGCTGTGCGCAAGGCAAGTCCCTTCCGCTTTACTGTCTTTCTGCTCCCGGGGCTCACCAAAGCCATCCCCATCCAAATTTGCCTTAAGAATGGGTGTCATGGTCATGTGTACCAGTAGGGATGTCTGGGTCAGGGATACCGCTCCAGGGGAGAGCATATACCCTGCATGTGTGAGGCCCTGGGGTCCAGCCCCAGCACCCCTGAGTTGGGTCCTTGGCACAACAACAACAAAACAACAATGACACATCTAAGACTGCTGTAATTATACACATAACATTTTTTGAATGAATATCATTTATATATTTTTTCTATCTTGGGAGATTTAGAAACACACCTAGCGGTGCTCAGTGGCTCCTCCTGGCTCTGTGCTCAGGGGCCCTGCAGGAAGGTGCTCAGGGGACCCTTATTTGGTGCTAGTCATTGAAGTAGTGTCAGCCACCTTCAGGGCCAGCGCCTGATCTCCTGCACTCACTCTACAGCCCTGCTTGGATCATATTCATCACAAAGCAGAAGCAACCTAGCGCCCTTGGACAGCAGAATAAACGGATGGTGGTGTGGCTGCTCTAGGGACGCTCCTCAGCCAGGAAGCTCCTCAGCCCTGAAGAACTAGAGCTGCAGGACCCACCTGCCAGTGCCCTGACAGAGCTCATGTGGACACACTGGACACACCCCACATTCAGGGTGTGGGTTCATGGGTGCTATTCCATGAAGTTCAAAACAAGGCAAAGCTGATCTGCAGGTGCTACAGGGGACAGATTCTTTGGTGACAGCAGGAGACTCCTGGTTCCTGGATGCTGGTGAGTGTATGGTTTCACGGTCAACACTTAGCCCAAGCTTTAGGTCTGTGTAATTTGAGGCATGGACCTTACATCTCAATAAAAGTCAACTTATTGATTTGTATATAAATGGGTTATACCAGGGCTGGAACAATAGTACAGCAAATAGGAGACTTGTCTTACACTTGGCTGACCCTGGTTTGATCCCCTGACACCCCAATATGGTCTCCTGAGCCCCTCCAGGAATGATCCTTGAGCTGGGGAGTGACAGGGGGCCACTTGGAGGCCATAAGCATCATTTCTAAGAAATGCTTGGCCTGGTGGTGGAGGCCTGACCATGTATCTGGTGCTTGAGTAGCAGCTCAGGGGCTACCAGGGTCATGCCGAAGATGCTTGGGGCGGGCTGGGGTGTCCCAGGGATCAAACTCAGACTTTTACACACATTCATGCTTTACCACTTGAGCCATATCCTTGGTACAAAACTAATTTTTTAAAATCTAGTATTAATTAAAAAATTTTTGGTCACACTCAGACGTTCTCAGGGGCCCTCTTGACTCTGTGCTTGGGGACTCTGTGCTTGAGGGACTCTGTGCTTGGGGGACTCTGTGCTTGGGGACTCTGTGCTTGGGGGACTCTGTGCTTGGGGACTCTGTGCTTGGGGGACTCTGTGCTTGGGGACCCTGTGCTTGGGGGACCCTGTGCTTGGGGGACCTGTGCTTGGGGGGACCCTGTGCTTGGGGACTCTGTGCTTGGGGGACTCTGTGCTTGGGGGACCCTGTGCTTGGGGACTCTGTGCTTGGGGGACTCTGTGCTTGGGGGACTCTGTGCTTGGGGACCCTGTGCTTGGGGGACTCTGTGCTTGGGGGACCCTGTGCTTGGGGGACCCTGTGCTTGGGGGACTCCTGTGCTTGGGGGGACCCTGTGCTTGGGGGGACTCTGTGCTTGGGGACCCTGTGCTTGGGGGGACCCTGTGCTTGGGGACTCTGTGCTTGGGGGACTCTGTGCTTGGGGACCCTGTGCTTGGGGGACCCTGTGCTTGGGGGACTCTGTGCTTGGGGGACCCTGTGCTTGGGGGACTCTGTGCTGTGCCAGGATTTGAACTAGGGTCCTGACCACAGCTAAGTGTACTTACATGAAGTACTCTAAACTTCACACTTTCTCACCAGCCACTGAAACCAAATTTGTTGGTTTTGGTTTCCTAATTGGTGCTCAGGGGCTGAGAAATCACCACTGGTCGTTTCCAGCCAAGCTGACTACTGGGTCCATGTGAGGACCCGAGTGTGCCAGGCTGCTTGAGTCCTGCAGTGCTGGGATCATCCGGGCTACCTGGTGCTACCCAGAAGTCTCCAAGGCACCTTTAGGTGATGCCCAGGAGTCAAATCATGGCCAGCTGCACACAAGGCACAGACCTTAGCCCCAGACCTCTTTCTCCTGTCCCACCAAAGTAAACTTAAAAACTTGGTTCCCATAACACTGGCTAGTGGCTAAACTGGGCAGCTTCTGGCCTGCTGGCCTTCCTGCAGCTGCCAGGATAGCTACTTTGCATAAGACTGTGGACTATAAACTGGAGCTGAGGGGTAGCCAGGACCAAGGAGGTGTCCAGGCAAGCAGATTCTGCAGAGTTGGTCCAGTTCTGGGTAGAAACAGAAGGTGGCAGGGGTGTGCGGGAAGCACCTGGAATCGGCTTCTCTGAGGAAGGGCCAGGCGGAATAGTGTCTCCCCCACACATCTCCCAACGAAGAATAACCACCCATTAGGGAAGCTCTTTGCTTGCTAATGGCAGGGCATGGCTAAATCTCTTCCAGGGACATGGAAGTACCCCATGGGACAGATTGGGAAGCAGAGAGCTCTGGGGTCACACAGGCCCCCCAGGGTCCAGGCTGCTCCTCTCTCATGGTGGACACTCACATTGGGATTTTGATTCTGGAGGCATTTTGGGAGAAGCTCACCTGGAACCCGACTTCTCCAGCACCCACAGGGCTTTTGGGGAGGGGCTGTGACGGGTCCTGGTCTTTCTCACGCCTCCCTCCATCCTGGCTCTGTCAGCAGATGGGCCCCGCAGGGACCGTGGGTCTAAGGAGATAGGGTCAGGGGAACCAACCCCTTTTGGGCTGTGCTGGCATCAGTGCGGAAGGCTTCATTCTTGCTTGTCCCTTCTTCCAGATCTGGCCTGCTGGGCCTCCCTCAGCTGCGCCTTGCTAGAGCTGGAGCCAACGTGGGCTGAGGATACAGCCTAGAGCTGCGGCCCGCCCGTTGCTAGCAGAACCCACTGGAAGCGGGCTTCCTTTAAGGAGTTGAAGGGGCCAGGTTCAGGGCAGCCCCTTTATGGAGCTGGTGCCTACAGGTGCTTCTCACCCTGTCCACGTTTTGCCAGCAGGAGCTGGGTAGTATAAGGGGTGAGAAGGCAGGTGGAATGGAGCCGCTTCTGGCCTGGAGACTAGATCGAATTTTGTGCTTGTCTCCCCTCTGCCCCTTGGCCGGGAGTCCCCCCCCCAACCCCCCCCCAACCCTCCTACCCCTCCTCACAGCTTCTCCTCTGGCCCCACCCCTGTTGTGGGAAAGGCAGGGAGGCTAACAAGGTCAGAGCTGAGGGGGGAGGGGTACTGTAAATTTAGTCTGGGTGCTAATGAGCTGCATCGGAAGTGGCTGCTTCTGAGCCCTCAGCACCTCACACTCTATGGGCCCCTGGACACCCACACAGGCATCAGCCAGGCCTCCAAGGGCAGCTGTAAGGTCCACTCACTCATACGCATCCTTGGCCCACTCTGTGTGACTACGCCTGCATGTACCCCAAGAACCCATTTTCCCACAAGCCCATGTGTGTAGGAGCTCAGGTTTGTACCCTCACGGGGCACGCAGTCCTGTGCCCGTGTGCATACCCCCACCCCTGCTCACGTGGCCTCCTGGACCCCCTTTCTATCCCTCTCCCCACCAAGGGGATCCGGGGCTGCAGACCCAAAGGGAATGGAGAAGTGGGGTGCAGAGCGCTATACCCACTTAGAGCTGAAGGCTCAGGCTTTCTCTGTTCTTCCTCACCCAGTGACCCACAGTGGGACGCACTCTCCTGCCCCCGACCTCGGGAAGAGGTTCCAGGAACCCCGGAAGCTGGAGCTTCTCCTCAGAGCAAGGGCAGGGGAGCAGGGCAGGGTTTATTAATAAACTTGCTCCTGACTGGCAAGGCCGGGGCAGAAACCCCAAGCTCAGGCCAATCAGAGCAGAGCTTTCCAGGAATGTCACCCCCAAAGCAAGCCTCCCTCTGACTCCAGGATTATTTCCCAGCCCTGACTTCATCCCCTGGGTGTGTGGGGCTCCTGCCAGGCTCACTGGCTCTGCCCGCGGGCCTGCCGTCACTTGGCAGCTGACCTCTGCCTTGGCCGCTGCCTGGAGGAGGTCACAGCACGTTGGTGGCGGTGGCGTTGGTGGGCGGGGGCAGATTAGAGCTGTTTCCTCTGTCATTCAGTGCTGCTCTCTAACGGAGACTCAAACATTCACCTCTGCCCGTCACCCCTGGCCTGGCTTCCCTCTGCCTGCGGGAAGGAGGCCTGAAGACAGAAGGTGGGGCTAGCTCGCTGGTGTGACCTTAGGTGGGCATAAATGTGGCAGGTCTGAAACGCACTGTCGTCAGTGACAAAACGATGTAGAAGAGGGTCCCCAACCCTTATCCCCACATCAGGTGCTCTGTCTGGGCCTCTATCTGAGCGCCTGAGAGAAGCCTTGAGGGTTCCCAACCCTTATCCTCAGATCAGGTGCTCTGTCTGGGCGTCTATCTGAGTGCCTGAGAGAAGCCTTGAGGCCGCACAGGGGCCCAGGCAATGGTGGTCATGTTCTTGCCTCCGTCACAAATTCCCGTCATGGCCTCAACTAATAATGTTTTAGCCACCACGCCAGGCCACTGCCTCCTCCGGCAGGTCCCTCTGGTCACAGTCAGCCCCACCCAGTCTGTCATCGTCCATCGTCCCTCAGTCACTCCAAGAACACTTCTTCAAGCCCCTCTTGGCTCGAGGAGTGAGTGGTCTTTGGAGAGAAGGCCTGGGCCAGAGTGTGCATTGGGGAAGGTCTCTCATGCGTAGGCCTGACACGGCACATCTCTGTGGAACTTCCCTTGGCCCTCCCCAGAGGCTCTGGGCTCTCATGTCGAGTTTTCCCTGGGCCCTCTTTGGTTCCCGTGTGTGTCTGGTGTGTGTCTCTGTGCGTGTCTGTACGTGTGTCTGTGTGTGTCTCTGTGTATGTCTCTGTGTGTCTGTGTCTGTGTGCTATGTGTCTCTGTGTGTGTGTCTCTGTGTGCGTCTGTATGTGGGTCTGTGTGTCTGTGTGTGTCTGTATGTGTGTCTGTGTGTATTTGTGTCTATGTGTGTATGTCTATGTGTGTCTCTGTGCATGTCTGTATGTGTCTGTGTGTCTCTGTGTGTCTGTGTGTGTCTGTGTCTGTGTGTGTGTCTATGTGCGTGTCTCTGTGTGTCTGTGTGGGTGTTTGTGTCTGAGTGTCTATGTGTTTCTGTGTATGTCTGTGTGAGTGTCTCTGTGTGTGTCTTTGTGTATGTGTGTGTCTCTGTGTGTCTGTGTGTCTATGTGCATGTCTGTGTGTGTGTGCCTGTGTGTGTCTGTGTGTGTTTGTGCCTGTGTGCGTCTGTGTCTGTCTTTATGTGTGCCTATGTGTGTTTCTGTCTGTGTGTCTGTGTATGTGTCTGTGTGTATGTCTGCATCTATGTGTATATGTGTCTGTATATGTGTGTCTGTGTTTGCCTCTGTGTGTGTCTGTGTATCTGTGTGTGTCTGAATCTTATGTATGTGTCTGTGTGTATGTGTGTGTGTGTCTCTGTGGGTGTCTGTGTGTATGTGGTGTGTGTGTTTACACTCACACCCACCCTCTTGAGACTGGTTACTCAAGTCAACTTCCAGTTCTCCGACACAACAGAGAAACTTCAAGTTCTGATCCAGTAGCTCTGACCCCTGCTGTGTGTAATTTTGGGTAAAATAGTTAATCTGCCTGTCCCTTCTGTAAATCGGATTCAGTGAGATCACGCCTCCTGGGGTAGAGGTGGCCATTCCCTGACATACTGGTCAGCCAGACAGCCGGCACACAGAGCTCTCAGCACATATTAGCTGGTGTGGTTGTGACGCTCATTCTCCTAGTTCTTATTAGTCTTTCCCAGAGCAAAGCTTTCCTGTGGGCCTTGTACTGGCAAGTCCTTTAGGGGTTAGAATTTGACTCTCCCGGGCAGGTGTCTTGGGAGGGAGAATGGGGTGAGCCTTAAACTGTAAGCCTGAACTTGACTCCCCCACGTGCACTGAGTGGTGCCCTGCTCTTAGGGTAGGGGGTGGGTAGTGAGTGGGCAGGAGCCTGTGGGGGTGAGGGGCAGGGGGCCAGGTCAAGCCGAGCCTGAATCCTGACATCACAGGAGAAGGAATCATGGGCCAGTTGTCCCTTAACATTCTCCAGCCTTGGGCAGCTCCTCTGGACAGTGAGTCACTGCTCCAGGCTGTCGGGTTTGCGTGTGGTGTGTGTGGGCGAGGTCCATCACTGTCCACCCTGAAGGCCACTGCCTCAGAGCCTGGCAGAGGAATTCAGGGCCAGGATGCCCTTCAGGCCTCTCTTTCCCAGGCTGACGTGGCCCACACTAGCAGAGGCGAGAGGTGGAGAAGGTGCCGAGTTAGGAGAGCTCAGAAAGGCAGGTGCCTGCTGGGGAAAGCCCAGGGACCTCATTAACATGGAGGGACCCAAGTGCGACCCAGACTGGCACATTGAGGGCTGAGCTGGGCGCCTGGAACAAAATGGGGATGATGGCCAGGGGGTCCCGATGAACCAATGGGTTTCACGGGGGCCTCTGGCTGGTGTCTCCCACTTGCATCTGAGGAGTGGAGCAGGTGGCCTGGGAGGTCTATAGACCCTCCTGGGGGCCCAGAACATGGACACTCACACAGCTGCAGCCACCTGAGGCTGTCTCCACACTTCTCTGGTGGCGCCCTGGCCATGAACCCCAGAGAACAAACAGGACTAGCAGTTGGCTGACTGGTGTGTACTCCTGGACCCCACAATGTAAACTCCAGGGACATATTTGTGTTGTCTAAGGCCTGACCCTTTCGTCAGCTCGGAGGGGTCATGCCATGCCAAACATCACATGTGCAGGGGAGCTGGATTCCTCCACGTAATGGGATGGGGGGGCAGGGAAAGGCAGGGGAGTCAAGAGGGATGGGTGGGGCCATTCGAGCCAGCTGGAACTGGTGGCCTGAGGGAGGGCTGCAAAGGGGGAATCAAGTGCTCCCCGAGAGCCCCCTCCACTGTTCCTAGAACTGCTGCTCATGATCCCAGAATTTCCCTGCACTGACCAGTGACCTCAGTCACTCTACGACCTTCCAGGGCCAGTCTTGGCTTCAGAGCCTGGGGTCACGGAGCTCAGAGTTCTGCTCAGTCCAACACTGGCCTGAGAATTGGCCCACTTGGCCTTGCTTTCACTTCCTCCTCCCCCCCGCCCCCCCCCGGCAGGCACTGTGCCAAGTCTTGGTGTCCGTCTCATGACCTTTGCAAAACATAAGAGCAGAAGTGAGCGACCTGAGGTGACTGCTGAGACCGGAAGTGCCCAGGCTGAGGGTTAGATCTGTGACCAGAGCATTACTGCTCATAACAGTCATGTCAGTTGGTCACTGCACTGAAGGCAAAGGGATGCTGGAGTCAGGACAAGACCCCAGGGCTCCTGAGGCTGGGTGGTCTTTCTTTCTGCTACATAAAAAACAATGGTGAGGGGCCGGAGTGATAGCCCAGCGGGTAGGGCGGATTGCCTTGCACGCGGCCGGCCAGTGCCGGCCCAGGTTCGATCCCTGGCATCCCATATGGTCCCCTGAGCACCACCAGGAGTAATTCCTGAGTGCAGAGCCAGGAGAAACCCCTGAGCATCGCCGGTGTGATCCAAAAAAGAAAAACAAACAAACAAACAAACAAACCAATGGTGAGGGATGCAACCTGACTTAGAGAGTCCTAGTCTGAGGGGGTCACAGCCCTGTCCTCGGGGAGCTTCAGTCTGAAGGGATCAACCTGTCTGAGGGGATACAAGGATCCCCAGTATGAGGGGACACAGTCCATCCTTAGAGAACCCCAGTCTGAAGGGGTCATAGCCCTATTCTCAGGGAGCCCCAGTCTGAGGGGACATAGCTATGTCTTAGAGAACCCTACTCTGAGGGGAAGGGACACAACCTATCTTGGAGAGCCCTTCTGAGGGGACACAGCCCTGTCCTCAAGGATCCCCAGTCTGAGGGGACACAGTCCCATCTTAGAGAACCCTAATTCTGAGGGGACACAGGCCTGTCTTAGAGAATCTAAGTCCTTGTCCTCAAGAGCCCCAGTCTGAGGGGACACAGCTCTGTCCCCAGGCTCTGCCTCAGAGAACCCCAGTGAGAAGGAGCCAGGACACAGGAAATTTCTGCCTGGCCGCGCACTGGGGAGCCAGGTGGAGCCCGAGGGCTTCTGAAGGCCTGGGTGTGGGAGGGGCTGGCAGCCCCCTCGAGGGAGGTGGAGCTGGGCAAATGGTGGGCAGCTCTTGTGGCAGCGGCCAGGCTGCGGGAGCTGCATTCCCACACTGCCCTGATTAGGAAACGAGCTAGTCTCTGCCCCCTTGCATGCTGGCCCCTGGCCCCTGCCCGTGAGGGGCTGGAGCACGCGGCCGTGTGACTGGCATTGGCGGGCAGCGCTGCACGTCTCAGGAGCGACACCCAGGAAGGCTATTTTAATCCGGGAAGTCGCCTGCTCCTCCTGCCCTCCCCAAAATAACCTGGCTCACCAAGATACCTGCCACACTGGAAGCTGCCAGCAGCCGCCTCAGGGAGCACGGCAGCTCTCAGACCCTCCTCAGATGGGGTGTCCCTACTGATGGAAGACTCCCCCATTGGGGGGGTGTATCTCCCCCATCCCAACAAGAGTGTCTCATCAGATCTGGAGCTCACAGCAGGTGGGAATCATGTCTCCCCACTCAACCTAGGGACCCTTCAAAATGCCCAAATCCCTGGACCTTTGCTACCCTTGGAAATTGGGGACTCAGTGGCTTCTAGGTAACTTTTGCTTCTTCCTGGCCATATTTGGGAGGATGTCCTTGTGTTGAGAATAACAGACCCCTCCATGGTCTACTGGGGGTTGGTGGGCTCCTATGGGGCTGAGGCTGTGCCTGACAGTGTCGACCGACACTGCTGCTGGCCACATGGGCCCCGACAACAGGGTTCACATGTCCCAGCGCCCGCCAGCCACCTGCTGCCTCTGGCTTCCCAAAATAGGAAGGTGCTGGCCTTCTCCTGTTACCGGCCACCCGCCCCGCTGCCCTTGTCCTTAGCACGGGGCTCTCACGCCTCCCTGCCCCATGCCTCTGGGGGGCTGTTTCAGTGGTGCACCTCAGCCCTGACTGTCCTTAGCGCTGGGTGACTGATTATAGCCCTATATGAGGTTGCTCTGTGGAGGGGGCCCCTTGGACTTCCGTGTTCCTTGCAAGGAACCAGTATCCATTGGCCAAGGAACCAGTATCCATTGGCCAAGGAACCAGTATCCATTGGCCCTGTTAAGGAGTGCTGTGACTCCGGGATCATCACTTGCCCCCGAGCATACCGATACAACCCCTGGCATGGAGTAGCGCTGGGGTGGGGGTGTTGACCCAAGTAACATAATCAATTCCTGCTTATCAATTTCTCTCAATAAGCAGAGGGTGGAGAAACTGAAGCTCACAGTTGGGAAGATCGTCCCTTTCCCCAGCACAGCCTCGCCATTAATTTCGGAAGCAGCCATTTAGTGAATTAATTACTTTTGTTTTGTTTTAGGGCCACACCCAGCAATGCTCAGGAGTTATTCCTGGCTCTGCACTCAGGAATTATTCCCTGACAGTGCTCAGGGGACCATATGGGATGCTGGCAATCAAACCAAAGTGGACCATGTGTAAGGCAAATGCCCTACCTGCTGTGCTATTGCTCTGGCCCCCTATCCTTTTATTATAGCCCCTGCCTTGGTAACTCAGCTCTGTTGTCACAGGAGAAAGGCTTATTTCTGCTGGACACTGCCCATTCTCATACTTTGTTTCTTCCTACCCCTCACCTGTGAAAGGTCATCAGGCATTTGTCCTTCTCTAGCTGATTCATTTCACTTTGCAAGATACCCTCCAGTTCCATCCACATTGGAGCAAAAAGACAAGATTCCATCTTCCTTACAGTTGGGTGGCATTTCAGCATCTACACAGACAATTTCTTTTTTTGAAGGAGAGGGGTTGGGTTATACCCCGTGGCACTCACGGGCTACTCATGGCACTGTGCTCAGGGATCACTCCTGGTGAGGCTTGGGGACATGGGGCATTGAACTAGGGTTGGACACATATAAGACAAGCGTCTTCCCTTGTTTTACACATCTATCCCGAATTTCTTTTTTAAAAATATATTTTATTATACCACCATGAGATAAGCAATTATAAAATTGTTCATGTTTGGATTTTGGCCATACAGTGTTCCAGCACCCATCCCTCCACCAGTGCCCATTTCCCACCACCAATGTCCCCGATTCCCTCCCCTTCCCTAGCCTGCCTTTATGGCAGGTTCTTTATCTCTTTTCTCTCTTTCTCTTTCTTTCTCTCTTCCTTCTCTTACATATTGTGGATTGTAATACATATACTTAGAGGTTATCATGTGTATCTTTTTGCGTGTATTTAATGTTAGCACTTTTGACAATTATTGGCACACTGTTCCCTTATCTGTCTTACCTAACCTCTGCTTCCACATGTTTGTGGTAATTTCTACTTTTGACAAACCTCCTGATCCATGTTTCGGCTTAACCTTGGATGTTGGTATCATAATATGTATATATATGTATATATATATATTTATGTCATGCAAATAAATGCAGTCATTCTATATCTGTCTCTCTCCTTCTGGCTAATTTCACTCAATATGATCCTCTCCATGTCCATCCATTTATAGGCAAATTTCATAACTTTTTTTTCCTAACAGCTACATAGCATTCCATTGTGTAGATGTACCAAAGTTTCTTTGTCCAGTCATCAATTCTCGAGCACTCTGTTTGTTTCCAGATTCTGGCTATTGTGAATAATGTTGCTATGAACATAAAAGTAGGGATGGTGTTTCCGCTGCATGTTTTTGGCTTCCCAGGGTATATCCCGGAGTAGTATGGCTGGGTCAAATGGGAGTTCAATTTCTAGTCTTTGGGAGAATGTCCATATAGTTTTCCAGAAAGGCTGTACCAGCTGGCATTCCCACCAACAATGGATGAGAGTCCCCTTTTCTCCGTATCCATGCCAGCACTTGTTGTTCTTGCTCTTTTGGATATGTGCCTGTCTCTGTGGTGTGAGATGATATCTCATTGTTGTTTTGATTTGCATCTCTCTGATGACTAATGATGATGAACATTTTTTCATATGTCTTTTTCAGCCATTCGAACTTCTTCCTTGTTGAAGTTTCTGTTCATTTCTTTCCCCCCATTTTTTGATGGGGTTGGTTGTTTTCTTCTTGTAAAGTTCTACCAGTGCCTGATACATCCTGGATATTAACCCCTTATCAGATGGGTATTGGGTGAATATTCTTTTTTTTTCTTTCATTTTTTATAAAACATTTTATTATACCACAGTGAGATATACAGTTACAACGTTGGTCATGTTTGGAGGTTTCGGTCACATAGTGTTCCAGCACCCCGCCCTCCACCAGTGCCCATTTCCCACCACCAATGTCCCCAATTCCATCCCCCTCCCATAGCCTGCCTAAATGGCAGGTTCTTTATCTCTTTTCTCTCTCCCTCTCTCCCTTCCTTCTCTGCACACATTGTGGGTTGCACTACATAAACTTAGAAACCATCATGGGCATTTTTTTGCCTGTATTTAATGCTCAGTTCTATGTTGGTATCAGCCCTTTTGACATTTATTCACACATGTTCCCTTCTCTATCTTACCTAACCTCTGACTCCCACAAGTTTGTGGTAATTTCCACTTTTGGTAAGATCATCTGATATATTTATGTCTGCAAATAAATGCAGTCATTCTATGTTTCTCTCTTTCCTTCTGACTAATTTCACTCAACATGATCCTTTCCATGTCCATCCATTTATAGGCAAATTTTATAACTTCATTTTTCCTGACAGCTGCATAGTATTCCATTGTGTAGATGTACCACAGTTTCTTTATCCAGTCATCAGTTCTCGGGCATACTGGTTGTTTCCAGGTTCTGGCTATTGTGAATAGTGCTGCTATGAAAATAAAAGTGCGGATGTGTTTCCCCTGTGTGTTTTTGGCTTCCCAGGGTATATTCCCAGGAGTGTATGGCTGGGTCAAAGGGAGCTCAATTTCTAGTCTTTGGAGGAATGTCCATATTGTTTTCCAGAAAGGTTGTACAAGTCAACATTCCCACCAACAATGTATGAGAGTCCCCTTTTCCCGCATCCACGCCATCACTTGTTGCTTTTACCCTATTGGATATGGGCCAGTCTCTGTGGTGTGAGGTGATATCTCATTGTTTTTTTTCTTTTTGGGGTCACACCTGGCGATGCTCAGGGGTTTCTCCTGGCTCTGCACTCAGGAATTACTCCTGGCGGTGCTCAGGGGACCATATGGGATGCCGGGGATCGAACCCGGCTGGCACAGGCCGGCCACGTGCAAGGCTATTGCTCCGGCCCCCTCATTGTTGTTTTGATTTGCATCTTTCTGATGATTAGTGATGATGAGCATTTTTTCATATGCCTTTTGGCCATTCGAATTTCTTCCTTGTCAAAGTTTCTGTTCATCTCTTCTCCCCATTTTTTATGGGGTTGGCTCTTTTCTTCTTATATAACTATACCAGTGCCTGATATATCCTGGATATTAACCCCTTATCAGATGGGTATTGGGTGAATATTCTTTCCATTCTGTGGACTGTCTTTCTATCTTGGTCACTGTTTCTTTTGAGGTACAGAAGCTCTTTAGTTTCATGTAGTCCCATATGTTTATCTTTTCTTCTAGTTGCTTTGTTAATGGTGTTTCACCTTTGAAGATGTCTTTAGCTTCAATGTTGTGGAGGGTTTTTCCTATATTTTCTTCAATGTACTTTATGGATTCAGGTCTGATATTGAGATCTTTAATCCATTTTTGTGCAAGGTGTTAGACACAGGTCCAAATTCATTTTTTTATATGTAGCTGTACAGTTTTCCCAGCACCACTTGTTGAAGAGGCTTTCCCTTACTCCAGTTTGGACTCTTTGCACCTTTATCAAAGATTAACTGATCATGTCTTTGAGGGTGGGTGTCAGGATACCCAACTCTATTCCATAGGTCCACAGGTCTGTTTTTATTCCAGTACCACACTGCTTTAATTACTGCTGCTTTGTAGTACAGTTTGAGGTTGGGAAAGGTGATGCCTCCCATCTTCTTCTTCCCAAGGATTGCTTTAGCTATCCGTGGGGGTTTATTATTCCATACGAATTTCAGGAGTGTTTGGTCAATTTCTTTAAAGAATGTCATGGGTATCCTTATAGGAACCGCATTGAATCTGTACAAAGCTCTAGGGAGTATTACCATCTTGACAATGTTAATTCTCCCCATCCATGAGCAGGGAATGTGTTTCCATTTCCTCGTGTCCTCTTTTATTTCTTGAAGCAGTGTCTTGTAGTTCTCTTTGTATAGGTCCTTTACACACTTGGTTAAGCTGATTCCTAGGTATTTGATTTTCTGTGGCACAATTGTGAATGGAATCGATTTCTTAACTAACTGAGAATATTCTTTTTTTTTTTTTTTTGCTTTTTTGTGTTACACCCGGCAATGCTCAGGGGTTACTCCTGGCTCTTTGCTCAGGAATTACTCCTGGCAGTGCTCAGGGGACCATATGGGATACCGGGATCGAACTCAGCTCAGCCGTGCAAGGCAAACGCCTACCTGCTGGGCTATCACTCCAGCCCTGGGTGAATATTCTTTCTCATTCTGTGGACTGTCTTTGTGTTGGAGGACATGTTTAGCTAATCTGGGAGTTTTGTTGTTTTGCTCACTCCCAGCTTAATCTTATTTAAGCCAATGTTCATTCTAATGAGATCTCTCTTCTATGTAAACACTTCTAGAGGGTGTGGCAGTTACAGAAGTCACCTTGATTGAATAACTTCTGACTTATACATCTACTAAGACTTCTATGTTTTCTAGATTGGGCACAGCTCCTCTTTATACCCACTGCACCCAACGTGGGACAGTTAGAATTTACCAGGAGACTACCACCCTGGCTACGCTGAGACTAAAGGTAGACTATAGGAAGGATCATACTAGTTTGCTCTAAGCAGGCGAGTATGACCCTTTCAGTACATGAGAACAAGATACTCAGAATCACCCTGGTGCAGATAATAATAAGGACCTTGTGGGTACCATTAGATTACATGAAGCTCATGAAGTTAAGATGTATTACTTTATATCAGCCCCCTCTCTCCAGTGTTTTACATAAGAGATAATCTCGGGATTAGTCCTTGGTGTAACCTTTGTTTATACCTACAATAGGGTGGCACTACACTCTGTTTAGGGTTCTTTGTTGGCATGACAACCTCCCGATTGGGTTACTTTGGTGTATATAAAGGGGCTGACTTGAGGCCCCTTCACCTTTTGCCTTTTGGTTCCTCAGCCTTCAGCTTTTGGCTCCCTGCGGCTTTTGGCTTTTGGCTTTGGCCTTTTGCTCTTTGGCCTTTCGCTCCTTCTGGGTAGGACTCAGCTCAGGTGACATCCTCTCTCTTTGGTGGGAGACTTAGGCTCTTTTGTATGGTCTAAGTTCGGACCAGAGCTAGAGTTTGTTCATTATATTGGAGTGCTGTGGAAGAGCTTTTGTACTATTAAAAGCCATTTTTGGAACAGCACCAGACCTCTGAGTTTTCATCTTTCTCCCGGCGTCCTCGAAGGTAGAAGACAACCTCTGTCCTGACACTGTCGGGGACCCCGCGACGCCCCCGACAACTTTGTATCTTGGTCATTGTTTCTTTTGAGGTACAGAAGCTTTTTAGCTTCATGTAGTCCCATATGTTTATCTTTTCTTCTAGTTGTTTTGTTAGTGGTGTTTCTTCTTTGAAGATGTCCTTAGCTTCAATGTCATGGAGATAGCCCTAGTTTCTTTATTTGCTCATCTGTGGATGCTACTGGGGCAGTTTCCAGATTTTAGAGATGGAAATAGCACTGCCATGAACAAAAAGGTACATGCGAATCTTCTTATACCAGTATACATCATTCACTTTGTTTTGTGTTGGTTTTTGGTTTAGGACCACACCCAAGTAGGGGCCAGGGGGCTGCTCTCAGCATGCTCAGGGGTCCATCTGGTGCCAGGGGTGGAACCCAGGCCAGGCTTTCCGGCAAGCAAGGTCTGTGCTGCAGCCCATACAGTGTCTCTTTGTGTTCTTTCGATGGGCCTAGAGGGAGAGGAATTAATGAACCATATGGCAAGTCCATTCTTTTTTGTCTGTTCTTTGGGCCCTACCCCTGGTGTTTCAGGGATAGTCTGAGCCCATTTCTTGGGAATCACTTTCAGGAGCTAGTGGTGCTAGGATGGAATTGCAGGTCCAACTCTTTAAGTCCTCCCCAGTCCAAAGAGTGAATTCATTTTTGTGGGTATGTGTGGTGTCAGAACTCGAACCCAGGATCTTACACATGCAAGGAAACTGTTTCAACACTGTGCTACATCCTCAGTCCTTAATAATCCTGTTTAAAATATAATTTTGATGGATCTCCATACTGTTTCTCATAGGGACAGAGCCAGACAGCACTGCCATCAGTAATGAATGATGGTTCCTTTTTCAGTATTCCTAGAGCCTCTCTCTGCCAGTACTGATCGGTTCGAGAGAATTTTGTTCTAGATCATTGTCACTTGGCATGCGGTGGTATCTCATTGCTGTTTCAATTTACATTTTGCATATAACAAGTATGAATTCAAGCATCTGTTGGCCATCCATCTGTCTTTGCTGAAGTGTCTGTTTAATTCTCTCCATTTTCTTTTGCCTGTTTCTCTCCATTTTCATTCCTTTGCTTTTTTTGTTTGGTCATTCCCAGTACTTTGCCCAAGGGGTCACTGGAGGCCTGAGAGCATACCAGGTAGAGCCTCAGGGCAGCAGGAGGTGCTGGGGAATAAACCTAGATCTCACACATGCAGGCATATGTTCTATAGCTTCAGCCGTATTCTTGGCCCTGTTTATTGGGTAGTTCAAGCAATCACTGCTTATAGGGGCTGCTCTCAGCAATGCTGTGACTGGCTTCCCAGGCCTCAGGTGAGTCCTGGCTTGGGCCCAAACATGTGGTATTTGGGTCCACATACCCAAATGTGGGCCCACATACCCAAATGGTGGAACTTAGCAGGCCGTGCGGTGCCGGGAGTAACTCTGAGCCTTGTACATGAGACACCCATGCTTGGACACTTACACCTCCAATTCCTGTTTTGGCTAAGGCAAGGGTGGGCTCAGAGTGGATGGGGACCATGTGGAAAGAGGGTCCCAGGCCCAGATTCCTGTGGGTTGGCATAGCTCACCCTTGGCAGGAGAGCCAGAATGTCCCCACATTACAGGTTTAATCCTCATAGCCTCTACTGAGAAGAGCAGGGACCTTCCGTTATTAACAGTGGAGGTAATGAGTCCCAGAGAGGTCTAGTCACCTACCTGTGGTCACACAGCAAGGACATGGTGGAATAGGGATTCAAACCCAGGTTTGTGTGATGCCCTTTCTTATTCTTTACCTGTTGAGGAGTGGTGGTGGTGGTGGTATGTTGTCACGGAAACTTGAAACATTTGATGACACCAAAATGGAGCAACAAAAATTTTGACTAGATTTGCTTCTTGCTTTTATTTTTTGGACCACACCTAACTGTGCTCAGGACTGACTTCCAGCTCTGTGTTTAGGGATCACTCCAGGTGGAATTGGGTTTTAGGGGTGGGGCATAGCGGGTGCTCAATATCAAAACGGGATTGGCTGTGTGCAAGGCAAGCCCCCTGCTTGCTGGACTAGCCTTCCTGGCCTCCTACTGCTCCTTTTCACGCGCTGACATTTTTAAAAGCAAATTATCAACATTGTGGCATATTAGCACTCATCACTTTACGATGCATCTCTAATCACATCAGCCTAGTTTTCTACAAAAGTCAGCATGAAGATCTCACCCTAAAGAAAGCAATGCATCTCCAAGGGTGGTGCCCTGATCCATGCTCTGAGCTTAATGACGTCATCCTGGATGCTGGCCACTCCCCTGTGGACGTCCTTTTCTTCCGTCTTCTCCCCCCCCCCCCTTTGCTGTGGGCAAGGTTTCGTGACAGGAGCATTGAAGGAGCTCAGTGAAAGGTGGGGTTGAAGGGGGGGCAAGATTCAGGGATAATGGAGGAAGGGAAGTGGAGAGTGGCCTCTCTCTGACACTGGAGGACTTTGCTTGAGTCTCAGTACACAAGCCTGCCAGGGGCTGACCAACACAAGGGCCTTGGGCCCTGAGCCACTCCCCACAAGGCCCCCATGTGTTCTGGGTCACAGACCAAACAGCCCACCCCTGCCTCAGCCAAAACAGGGGCTGGAGGAAGGTCAGTTTATCTGCGCCCTCACCCCGGGCCATCTTTCACCCCATCACTGAGAGGGAAGGGTTGGTGGGGCTGAGCATGGTGGCTCCTGGGCTCAGGCAGTTCTGGCACAAAGGAACAACTTTCTTGAGGACCCTGGAAATTCAGAGCCCCAAAATGACAGGAAAGGCTGACCAGACAGGCCAGGGGGGTTTCACCTTCCTTTTCTGCTCTTGTTTCTTTTTTTATTTTATTTTTGGGTCACACCTGGCAATTGTCAGGGATTACTCCTGGCTCTTTTGTTCAGGGAATTACTCCTGGCGGTGCTTGGGGGACCATATGGGATGCCAGGGATTGAACCCGGTCGGCCACATGCAAGGCAAATGCCCTACCCTCTGTACTGTCACTCCAACCCCTCTGCTCTTGTTCTTGCCATTAGTCCATAGGATGGGTGCTAAGGACTCTGGAGAGGCAGGGGATGGCCTAACTCTTGGCTTTCTCTCCCAGATGGGGATTACGGATTCAAGGTCAAGTGAGAATAACCCTAAAGTGAGAGAAGCCGTGTCCCCCCACTCTGACTAGAGCTCCCTGAAGACGGGGCTGTGTCCCCCACTTAGACTAGAGCTCTCTGAGGACAGGGCTGTGTCCCCTCAGACTGGGGCTCCCTGAGGACAGAACTGTTTCTCTTCAGACTGGGGCTCCCTGAGGACAGGGCTGTGTCCCCTCAGACTGGGGCTTGTTGCAGGACACCTAAAAGCCTAGGCCTCTGCATCAGACCTGGATTGCCTGTTGCAGGTCACTTTGTAGATAGGGGGGTAGTCTTAAATGTGGCAGTCTATCTGACCATGTATTCTATACTGGCTGGTATAAATATTCTCTCATGCTACCACAATCATCGTGGGACTAGCTAGATCTTACCAGCATATTTGCCTGGCCACGTTGGATCTCTAAGGAATTAGACCAGAGAGAAATGCTGTTTGCCTCAAGCAAGCAAGCATGGCTCCCTGATAACTCAAAGGCAACTAAAATACAAAACTACTGTGAAGTAGACGAGACTCTTGTGAAGGCTTGGAGAAATATTTAACTGGCATTAGTACAGTCTTGGGTACAGAGACATGCCATCTCAGAAACCCCCTTCTCTACCCTATAAAGGCGTTTCCAGGCAGATCTTGGAAGACATTAGGTGAGGTGCTGGGAGAAATTACCTGAGGGCATTTGATCCTTCCTGCCAGGGGAAGTTACATTTAGCTTATACCTCCTCCCCAGCTCTGCTAGGAGGCTTTGAATTAGCTCTGGGTCCTTGTAAACAGCCAGATGGTCTCCCTGAAGTTGCTACATTTCTATAGAACTATTTTCCTGTTTTCATCTCTAGATAGCCCAGCCCAGAATGGGCTGGGCCTGGGGAGTTTGGGCGGATTTCTAGCTATAAAATAAGCTGCAAGAAGAAAGAAGCTTCTTCTTTTTCCCCCTTTTGCCATTTCGGCTTCCCTTGGTGTTTTGCTTCTCCGTCCTCTCCATTCTCTGTTGGGCCTCAACACGTGGTGGCAGCCATCTTGGCCTACACCTGGCTGGGGCCTAGCTGGGAACCCAGAGCCCGGAGGTTTTCCCTGCTCTTGGATTGTATATTGGAACCTGTGATAGTAAAAGCCCTTTTAAAACTGCATCGGATTCCTGAGTCTTCATCCATTCCCCACCGGCTTCGAGGTAGAAGGGAACTCCGCTTCCTGGCACTGTCGGGGACCCGGCGACATCCCCAACAGGGGACTGTGAGGGTTTTGGGGAAAATGCCCTGTGGGAATCTGGGGAACTCTCAGGGAAGGGTGTAGGGTTGAGGAGAGAAGGGACGTCACTGGTGGCCATTTGCAGTGGTGAAGGCTGCCTGGAGAAGCAAAAGAAACAAAACTCAGTAAATAGAAACTGTCCTGACAGAGCAGGCGCCACAAACCACAGCAGCCTGCAGACTCGAAGGCGCTTTGGGCAGCCGGAGCTGCCAGAAGCCCGGGGCGCCACTGAGGTGGCTGTGGGGTCCAGGCATGAGGGGAAGCTTCAGTTCCTTCACCTCAGAAGAGAAGGCCGGTGCTCAGCTCCCGGGGGTCTGCTTTTGAGGGAGTCCAGGAGGGGGACCCAGGCCCTTCTTCCCTCCCCTCTCTCTAGTGCCCATCTACTCTCTCACTCTAGAAGTCTGCAGAAATCCTTGGATGACAAGAGGGGGAGCAGGGACCTAGGGACTCCCGAGGTGTGAACCTGTCTGGCTGTGGGTGCAGAGAAGGCCTGTCCCTCCCTGCTCCCCAGCCCCCCAGCCACTGAGCACCAGGAAGCCCCAAATCTTCTCAGTCAGCCTGGGGGCTGGGCAGGGCAGGGTGTGGAGGGAGCTGCCACTTTTCCAAGTGGAAAATGATGAAATCGGGGCTGGAAGGCGGACTTTCCCAGGCTCCAGTGTGGGGCTGCTGACAAGGGGAAACCTGAACCCTGCGGGCAGGCAGGGGGTCCGGTGGTGCTGTGCTGAGGCCTGGCTGCTACTCCAGCAGAGGGGGAAGGCCGGTTTCCGGCCCGGGGAATCAGAGGTGAGTTATCTGTTTGGTCCAGGCTGACCAGGAGGATGCTGTGGTGGAATGGTCAGTTTCGCCCTCTCCTGGGTTCCATGTCCCTGACAGGCAAGACCAAATGTCCACTGGGAGCTGTCAGGTCCCCTGCTTCCCCCTAGCCCCTCATCTCTGGCCGCTTACTCACTCTGTTCCTCTTCCTCAGATGGGCCTGACTTGCTCTGCCTCAGACCCTTTGCACTCCTATGCCTCTGCCTGGATTCTTGCCCCTCAAACCTTCCTTCACTTCCTGATCATCTTTGACCATCACCTTTCCAGACCCCCTCATTTCTGTGCAAGCTGCTTCCAATGGATATTCGCAGTGGGTTGAAGGGGTGGGTTCCTCCAAACGTATGTGTGCCCACGTTTGAAGGCTTGGAACTTGGAACTGTGACTCTCTGGGTTCAAAATTTGCCGCCCCCTTGGTAATACTAGACTAGAACTGAGTATTGAAAGGAGGTCAAGGGATATACATGATAACCTTTCAGTGTCTGTATAGCAAACCAGAATGTGCAAACGAGAGAGAGAGAGAGAGAGAGAGAGAGAGAGAGAAGAGAGAGAGAGAAGTACCTGCTATAGAGAGCATAGGTTATGTGTGGGTGTGGGTGGGGGAAGTGGGCACTTTGGTGTTGAGAAACGCACTGGTGGAGGGGTGGGTGTATGACTGAGACTCAATCATGAAGAGCTTTGTAATGGCCCCTGGAGCTGGAACAATAGTACTGTGGGGAGGGCATTTGCCTTGTTTATGGCTGAAACAAGTTCAATTCCTGGCACCTCATATTGTTCCTCAAGGCCACCAGATGTAATCTTTGAGCGAGATGTGGCTCCAAACAAACAAAACCCAAAAAAGTGTCACTCCAAGTGGTTCCTCCCAACATGGGCTTGTTTGGAGACAGGGTTTCAGTGGATATGTTGAAGTTGAAGCTCATGAGATGTGCTCATCTGGGACCCAGTTGGGGAGGGTGGGGAGAGGGTGCTATATCTGATGATGGGTGTCCTTAAAAGAGGAGGGGATCCTGGGGTAGGACAAGGCCCGGAGGCTGTAGCACAGGCTTTGTGTGGTTCCCCAGCAACATACCACAGGCAACCCCTGAACATTGCCGGGTGTGGCCCCAAACAAAACTAAACAGAACAAAACACCAAGAAAGGAGACACAGGGGAAACACAGAGGGGGTGGGTGGGTGTGTTCACAAGTCAAAAAATGCAAGATTTCCGGGAGCCATCAGAGCTGAGGTTGGGGGGCCTAGCGCACCCCCGCCTGGGGCCCGGGACCAACCACTCCACTGTCAGGGCCTCAAGCTCAAACTCCTGACCTCCAGGAGGGCGGGAAGAAATTTCTGTTGTCTGAAGTTACCAACTTGGTGATAATTTGTTAGGGTAGTCACAGGGTTCAAATGCAATAGACCATAATTTTCTAATTTATTCTGTTTATTGCCTATAAATATCATTGCCCCCTCCACCCCAAACACATACCGAACTTGAGCTTCAAGAAGACAGAGTTTTATTTATTTATTTTAAAATTGTTATTTATTTGTTTTTATTTCGGCACCGTGAAATGGCAAAGTTATTCATGGTTGGGTTTCAGGCACACAATGTTCAACACTAATCCCTTCACCAGGGGCTACTTTCCTCCACCACCATCCTCCACCCACACTCGCTTCCCACCAAGAAAAGTTTTGCTTTTTTAAATTATATCACCATGAGATAGACCATTACAAAGCTGTTCATGTTTGGGTTTCAGTCATACAGTGTTCCAGCACCCATCCCTCCACCAGTGCACATTTCCTACCACCAATGTGCCCAGATTTCCCTCCCCCATCACAACCTGCCTCTTATTGCAGGCACTTTTCTCTCTCTTTTCTCTCTCTCTCTCTCTCTCTCTCTCTCTCTCTCTGTGCATTATGATTTGCAATACAGACACTGAAGGGTTGTCATGTACATCCCTTTACCTACTTTCAACACTCAGTTCTAGTCTAAGAGCGTTACCATTTCCACTATTTTGGCAAACTGTTCCCTTCTCTATCTTACCTACCCTCTGTCCCCACACACTTGTGGTAGAGTCCAAGCATTGACAAGTGCTCTTGGCCTCTATTTTTCCTGGCTTTGAATATTAGTCTCATATTATTATTTTATATCCCACACATGAATGCAGTCATTCTATATCTGTCCTTTTCCTTCTGACTAATTTCACTCAGCATGATACTCTCCCGCCACCCCAGCAGAGCCTCACAACAAGCCAGATGACGCCCCACTCCATGAGGGCCTCCATTTTCCACATATGGACTTCCCCCTCATCAGAACTTCGCCCAGCAGACCAGCCTATCACAGCCCGGCTCGCGCGGCCTTGTGGCGCGTGGTTCATCAATAAATGCTGGATTTTGAGATGACTACAAGAGTATGCTACCCGCACGGCAGAGCCTGGCAAGCTACCCGTGTCGTATTTGATATGCCAGATACCAGTAACAATTATAGAACTCATTCCTATGACCTGATTGGATGGTTTGAGGCTCTTTATGTTCCTGGAGCAAGCAGGTGCCCTTGGGCTCTACTTGCATGAGACAGGTCATATGGAGATGTTACTGGTGCCTGCTCGAGCAAATCGACGATGAACAGGAAGACAGTGATACAGTGATGATACTCTCCACATCCATCCATTTATAGGCAGAGTTCATAACTTCATTTTTCCTAACAGCTGCATCGTATTCCATTGTGTGGATATACCATAGTTTTGGTGTTTTTTTTTTGTTTGTTTGTTTGTTTGTTTTTATCCAGTCGTCTGTTCTTGGGCACTCAGGCTGTTTCCAGATTCTGGCTAATGTGAATAGTGCTGCAATGAACATGGAATTTCAGATGGTATTTCTGCTGTGTTTTGGGGGTCCCCAAGAAAAGTTTTTTAAAAAAATAATTATTATTTATTATTTGGTGGGGCTGTACTGGGCCACACTTTGGTGCTCAGGGATCACTCCTAGTGGTCTCAGGGACCCTGTGTGGAGACAGAGATTAAACCAGTGTGGGCAGTGAGCAAGGCAGGCCCGTTAACTTCTGAAATGCCTCTCCAGATTTACCTTTTTCCTCTAAAAAAATCTACTGGAATATTTTTTCTTAATTTTATCTAGGCATCATGACTTACAATACTGTTCTAAAGGGTTTCAGGCAGACAATGCTCCAACCCTGATCCCAGCACCCTATCAGCGTCCCCCATCCTGTCAGCGTCCCCCACCCGCAGGTCCCCTCCCATCCCCTTGGCTGATTTAGCTCTGAAGACCCGTTCTCAGTTAGAGCCCACGGATGCGGAGACTTCATTCTATGTCTGTCTCCTTCGACTGACTTTATTCAGCATATTACATGGTGGTCCCTATGGATCCCACAGGACATGGGGTGTGGGACACACAGGAAAGGTGCACCTCAGACATTGGTCCAGTGGCTGAGTGAGTGGGCAGAGGGCTGGGATGCAGGGCTGGGGCTGGGGAATGGGTCCCTGAGGATGGACTTGGCTGCTCTACATTTGACTATGTCACAGCTCAGTGTGGTGGAAACTAAGGCCCTGTTTGAGAGTCCACCTGGAAGAGGGGAGCTAATGGTGGGGCGAGAGGCAGGTGTCAGCCCTGCCCCAGTATAGGAGCCTCACACAAAGCAGATCCAGCTTGGATCTGCTCAGTGCTCCCTGCTTGGGCCTTTGAGAGCAGTGCCACCCCTCCCTCATATACTGCAATCAAGGGCCACCCTCCTAAGCCCATGTCAAATGCCCATGTCACTTTGGGACAAAGTGAGGCCCCAGCAACTTCCTCTGCAGGTCTAGCTACTGTGGATGGAGGAGGAGGAGGTTGTGGGCTGGGGGCGAGCAGAGAGTCCTGGGGGGCAGCGGGATAGGAACTGACCATGGGGAAGTGAGCATCCTTCTGGGGACTGACATGGCTGCAGAGTCTCTTTATTTTTCCCTTTTGAAATGTTGAATTTTTATCGAATCACGGTGGAATAGACCATTACAAAGCTGTTGATGATTAGACTTCAGTCATACAGTGTTCCAGAACCCATCTCTCTACAGTGCGCATTTCCCACCACCAGTGTGCGTCCTTCCCCACCCCCCACAACCTGACTACAGCAGGCACTTTTATTCTCTCTCTCTCTCTCTCTCTCTCTCTCTCTCTCTCTCTCTCTTTTCTCTTTCTCTCTCTCTCATCCTCTCTCTCTCTCTCCTCTTCTACACATTATGGTTTGCAATACAGATACTGAAGGGTTATCATGTATATATCCCTTTACCTACTTTCAATATTAGGTTCGAGTTCAGCATGACCATTTCCAACTATTATTGGCAAACTGGTCCCTTCTCTATCTGACCTACCCTTTGCCCCACACTCACTTGTAGATTCCAACACTTGACAAGTCCTCCTGTCCCCCTGTTTTCCTTGGCCTTGGATATTAGTCTCATACTATATCTATCACTTGAATAGATAGATAGATATCTATCTAGACTATATCTATATTTATATTAATATCTCACAAATGAATGCAGTCATTCTATATATGTCCTTTTCCTTCTGACTAATTTCACTCAACATGATACTCTCCATGTCCATCCAAGAAATGACTGGAGATTCTTGGCCACACCTGCCATCAGGAGGAAGGTGGGTTCTCCTGCTCTGGAATCTGACTCCTTTCCACAGACTGCCGAGGTGATGGTGCATCGTTCCATTCTCACCCTTAAGGCTGCTTCCCTGTTCCCCTCCTGCCTGTTCCCTTCCT